>JAAAKL020014504.1:0-11918 GCA_010016065.2 Carybdea cf. marsupialis auct. non (Linnaeus, 1758)
ATTCTGTTCCAGTTTTAGTATATATATAGATATATATATATATATATATATATATATATATGTACAAATATTTGGTGTTTGTAGATGTGGGTTCAATACCCGCCAGCACCATATGCATTTTGTATTTATTGAGCTACTAAGTATTCCATGCTAGTATGCCTACTTCCGTTATCAGAAGTGCTATTTTGTGATAAAGTTAGCAGGCATTAATTGGGTCACCTCATTACTTTTTTTCCAAAAGGATCCTCAAGAAAATGCCTACAATGATAAGGGTGGATTAATCAACAGGAAGGAGAGGTCACATGAAAGAAGAGAATCTCTTAATGTGGATAAAGGTAGGGTGCGTTGCGAATCACTTTCGTGTTGATGGAAGGAGCCATTCATCACTAGTGCCAAGCTGGGAACGAATCATGCTCGTGCTGGCCTTTGAACGTAAACTTGGTTGGCCACAATGGTTCATTTTGTATGTAACCGCAGTTTTCCACTGGGAACCATAACCTAAAACGTTCAAAATATTCATAGATCTTGAAACGCCTGTGCCTGTTTGGCAAATGCATATATAGTGCAAGTCCCTTTCTACTGTATGCTCAGGAATAGTTCCAAAGCTAGCGTACAGATTTGCTTTTGAATTGTTTTCTCCTTCTGGTTTATTTCCCCGTCAGACTGCCTTATATTTTTATCACTCATTGCAAGGTGTAAACGTTCTGCAGTTTCAAAAAGCATACTTATTTGAAACGCGTATACCAGAGATCGGAACCGAGAGGAATTTAACCTCGGGGTGCATTCCCCTGAGTGATACCAAGGGTCCGGTGTGGCAGTATATTCATTTTGCTGAAAAAGGTAGCCCATATTCCTTTCGATGTTTCCAACTGAATCAATAATTCTCAGTAAGTATTCAGGGAGTTATACTCGGAAGAATCTATAATCATTCCTGTTTTATATACATTAGAAGCTGAAATTTTAGGAGATAACAATAAATGCACTGGAGTGATCATTAACTTGTATACAGCTGGAAGGCAAAGGGTTAAATTTCACGATTGAGCTACACGTTCATGCCCCCATATTTCAGATATTTCACTAAATTTCTCGTTGTTGAACATTTGTCAGGAGAAATGTCTTTCAGGATCGATTCACAGCGCAGAAAGGCCAACTTTCCACTTGCATAAAACTGTATATTAATTAGCAGCGTTGGAGGTTTAGGAGCTGCTGTACTACCCATAAAATTGAGGAGTATTTGCTATTTGGTCGCGCAGTTGATAGAGCAACAAATGTGTGCTATCCGATAGGATAATAGAGTAATACACGGCGGAATGCGCAGGATCAGAGTTCGAACCTCAGTAGCGACATTCAACGTTACGTTCCTAGAAGTGGACCACCTTGGAAAGAGGCAACTTCAGATCTAGTATAGGCACAAATGCATTCATTTAAGCACTACCGTACACTTGAACGATTTATTTCTATAATTTTGTTTTCGATCGTTCGATAACCGTTAATTGGACATTGACATGCAAATGGTCGCGGGATTTTTGAGACTTGAAAAAGGGTCGGAATCGAAAATAAGTTAAAAACCCCATCGTAACCGTTTCCCAATCTGCATGATAGAAAGCTACGCCTTTGCATATGCCTAGACCAAGGAAGCAATTCTGTTACTGTAAATTGTATAGAATATGTGACATTCAACTGCCCAAGCACTAGTGGATCATGAAAACCTACTTTTAAGGAAGGTATCTCCCTAATCTTCTTTCCTCTCATTTACATGGATTTTATATCCTCAAGTAATCACTGAATTATTTCTCTCTTCTAGGTCGACAAAATGACATGCATGGGAGGTAAGTGTAGGGTTGCTCGTTAATTTTTAACGTAGACCCGTGAGAGTTGTCTTGTTGAGGATACCTGAATAGATAGGAAACAAAAGAGTACTGCAGCTCTTTTCGTGGTTTGCGTCAAGGTCGTATTATCGCCGCCTTGCTTTATACCTTTTAGACATGGGTTATACAAGATGTAAGACATATGCAACATATGATGATCATGCAGATATAATGATCCTTTAGGAAGGAACTAAGAACTTTATGTGATAGTTGCGCATTTCAGGAAGTGATACGGTTAACAAGGAAAAAAAAGACATTCGTGAAGACCTTCATTGGAAATAACGCCTTTGGTTGATCCCGCTAGAGTCCTCAAAACAACAATGTAGAGCCTAATACTACTAATCAGTGGTAAAAGGGAAAGATGAGATACCCAGCTACCTTACGTTTCACGCCCTAACGGCTGACGTTCATCACGTTTTTCAATTGCGCAGAGCAAATAGTAGCAACGTGAGACGAACGCTCTCAGGAAACATGTATTTTTCTGTGCATTTTTTCTTAAAAGTGATAAGAAAAACGTGGTCGGTTACTTACAGAAAATTGCTCTGGGCATTTGAAAAATTATGGCAAATATCATATTAAGAGTGCGGACTTTCTCTCGTTTTGTTACATAAGTTTCACATAAGGCGATTGTCAGTAAATTGAGTTGCTTCTTTTGACTTCTCTATTTAGATGTTGCCTTACTATACTGTCTTGCAATATACCTTTCTGTTAACTGAGGATAGAAGCCTTCCTCAGTCTACATTTTAAGATACGCGCCGAACCTTTATGGAGAAGGTTGCCCTTGTTAGTTCTGCGCAGTATAGAGAACGGTTACCCCTGCATTTTTTGTACAATGTCGCGAACATGACATGACTCCACCGCAGGTTGGAATTTGACGTCACTTTCTTCTAATTTATGACCATGGCCAAGCTATAAGTTGTCTTGTATCATGAAGGGGCCTTATGAAGGGAATCATGAAATTTCATTATATTTCATTAATTTCTGCTTTGTATTAGCATAGCTAGGGTTAAACCAAACTACGTCTCACGAGATTCGTCCATCTGGCTCCTCGAGGCACTTACGTGTCAATAAATAGTATGCAAGATACGTTGTCAGCAGTTGTTTATTAAATATTCGATATGGTAACAACATGTCTACTATAAAAAATGTCACTACTAAATAAAACACCCCCACGTCATGCCAAGTTATATTGATTATACGTATCAAACTGTCTGACCACTCTCTCCATGATGTGAAAAACATGTGGTGACCCGTGGCATAGTCAGTCGACCTAATGAAAATTATAGTGCCATTTGCAATTCTAAGACAGACACCGAAAACCCAGTTAATATTTGTTCCTTTTTAACTTTTCTGGCTAATAATAAGGATACATGTTCGTCATTTTATGTAATGAGATTTTTTGCGTGGTTACTCTTTACTTTACTCAGCTACATCTATTTTCTGCCCACAGATCGTCTCCGAAACCTAGTAAACCAAGCCGAGTTTTAACTGAACCACCTGCCAATGTACATGGGTTTGATGCTTATACCCTCACGCAGGTTACATCGCTGCAGGATCTTCTCCATGAGATGCAACTATCAAAGTACTGGCATTGCTTTGAGCAGCGGGGGATTGACTTCAGAAACTTTTTAACACTGACAGATGATGATCTTAAGGAAATAGGGGTAGAGTAAGTCTTTCGATTCTCATTTTAGATTTAGGGGTACTTGAGTGACTTTCGAAGTTACGGAATGAAATTCGAGGGCATATACACCTCATTCCTGTTCGCTCGCTCGCATTTTTTAGACCAGTGGTCGTCCAATGTTTTGCTTTCCCCCTTCGCACGCGCAAGTAAAATGTTAAACGTTTCTCGATACTGCTGATGTGCTATATTCCGTGTATTTAACAGTTTTTATATTGTATGCAGAGACAAGACTGACTGAGAACTGATAGTTGTATCATTGCTTGATCTCTTTTTGAAATAGTAAGCGTAGACTGTCGTTTGGCACTTCTACCTTGGTAGAAAATGGGTATAAGCGATGCTAGGACGTGTGCTCAGGATTGATAGTAGCTAATGTCATGCAACCATTGTTACGGCTTCCATGAACCCATTTCAACTCGATCTTATCGTCTTTTTTTTGTTTCTTTATTCTTTATTTCTTCTTTCATCAATTCCTACACTTTTGTTCTTTCCTTCCTTTTGTAAATGTAAGGATTAGAATGAAAATATTGTAGGAATGAGAAACATTAATCATATCCTTGGAAACATCTTGGTAATGTTTCTAAGATAAATTTGATGACACTTTGCTATTTTGTTATTCAGCTATGTTCTGTGTAATTAGGCAGTAGGCCATGATCAAAACATCTGTCTTTAAAGACATTTACGTTTATCCATTAAAGTAGAATCAGGATAGAGCGTTGTATGATAGGGATTATCTTTTCGTTATGCGGTTTTAAAGCCGTTCGCTCCCTTTTGTCAGGGCTAGGGTGGTGCCCATGTACATGGGACTAGTTGGAGAATAGAGCACTTTAAGTCCAGATGCCCTTCCTGACGTCACCGATGGCCCTTCCGGGATTTGAACTGAAGGCGAGGAATTTATCCACTAGCTAATCCGTTGATAAGGATATCGATTCAGTATTTTAGGGGTATTGCTACGTATTCGAAGAGATATTTCTATAATACTAACTACTTGTAATTTAACAAACATTGTCTTTCTTAAGCAAACTTGGGCCTAGGAAGAAAATACTGAGTGCCATTCAAAGACATAACAACGATCGGAAAGCAAGCAGAGATTCCAAGGTACTCTCTTCCTTTGATTGATTTAATTGTTTACGATTGGTTTACTGTATCTATTTCTTTAATCATACTGGCTTTAACTTGAAATATTAAATCAACAAGTGAGTGGGTAAATAGTAGATCAGGAGGCAAGGCTTGGTTGGTTTTGTAAAATTGTGTTTCGTATTGTTGGAGCGGAGCGGTGCTTGTGCACTAGTCTGAAAATTGAAAGATTTGCAATTCTAGCGAAGAAATGCGCTGTTGTTGTCTCCCTTTTACACTGAACGCGGTAAATATGTAAACATAAGGCATTTCTCAATTTTTAAATCGAAAGTTTATCCATATCCTTAATGGAGTCTATTAATTCATGCAGTTTCCGCAAGATAGGGTTTGACGCCGGAAGGGGTAACGTGGGAGAGCATGGTGACCGGGATGGCTAATTTTGACCTGTCAAAATGAAATGTCAAATCACATTCAGTTGCAAATATTTCATGAACTACTTTTGAGGTCCGTGTATAATTGTCGAGGTTTCCATTTTATAAAATTTTGCTACGGGAGACGACCAATAATATTATTTGTGTACATTTGCTTTGATTAACTGAGCCGCAGTTTGGGGATATTGGGAAACCTCAAGGTACTTTCGTGATACCTTCTTCAGATGTGGGTACCACTCATTTTGCAACAACAATGTGCCGTCTGGTTTTTGGTTAACCGCTGTCTGCATCAAAATTTGCTTTTCAGTTCGTTGGTATAAAATCATCCCTGTATACCTACCTCAGAAGTCTCTTTGCCGTGCTCTGGGGCACTTCGAGTGGCGCCATTTGCAATTGCGGCCTTCTACAATCAACGCAACACAGTATTGAACCGTGCAAGTTACATTGTTTCGAAGACAGCGTGTTACGCTTTCACAATCGTACGGAGAAAACTGTGGAAAAGTTGCTAGACGCGTGAGTTGGGCAAGCAAACATGGCAGACGACGAATAGAAGTGGCAAAATAACTATTTAGATAAGCTGGACGCCTGGGTTCCAGTTACTTTTGGATCAGTGTTATTTTTCAATCAGAAAAACGTCTATGCTGTACTTCCTTAGAAAATCGAAAGACCCCGGTCTGTAATGTTGCTGTCTTACAAACGCACCGGAAGTGGTTGTTATGGGAGTTAGTTATGTTTTAAGATGTCAATTGACAGCGGCCGATCAGCGAATACCTCAATGCCATGCTCATGCAGCCACAACTATTTTAGGACGGTGCGATCATAATGGAGCATATTATATACTAAGGCCAATAAAACCCCAACATACGTCATACAGAGCTCATCAACTTTACGGCGGAGATGGTGGAAGGTATTGTCGTTTTGGGTGTCATGTCACATCGATTTTAGATTCGTTGTCTGAACTAGGGCTGGTCACAGCACGATGTATCGATTAATCGATTAGTTGGACTAATTATTTTCGATTAGTCGATTAATCGCTATCTATAGGCGTGACCTGTCCTCCATATTTTCGCCAAGTGTTCTGACTTTCGCAAAGTGTTCTCACTTTCGCAAAGTAAGAATTTAGAAGGTTTTTCCGTTTGTATAAGGGTGTGCTCCCAATACCCCCTTATGAAGTTCATGGAAGATAATTTAATTTATCGAAAGAAAATTAGTTTCGGTGAACGGGAGAGAAACTGAGCTGTAAAATGACTGATGAGAACTATGAGTCTTTTGTTCTGTTTTCCTTGTACGGTTTTAATCTGAAAAAAGAAAACAAATTTTTAACGCCGTTATTTTATATATTAACATGCGGACCTCTATTTAAAATCACCAGTAGATATAAGCCCCCGTAAATCTACATCATTATGTCAACAGAGGGGTACACCTCTGTCGCACGATTTCTCCGATCCTCCTTGTAACAGTTGGCCTTATTACTTTAACAAAATACGGCTGCTTGATGCTTGTCAGTTTTCTTACACAAATGACTTTCGTATGTTATGTTGTTTCTGCTTTCTGTAGTAATTTGATTAAGATTATTTTCCTTGGCTAAGCAAAATCACGCGAGTCATACTTCTGTCTGATATTCTTTAACGGAAGATATCCCGGTTGGCAGAGAACGCCTGCAAAGTTTTGACTGCTGCGAGAATGATGTTCTACTGCTGGCAAGTGGATTGTCTGGGATGGCTTTGCCTGTTACTTGATATTTGATTATGCTTTAGAGATAACTAAATGCACAAACTGGGATCACAGCAAACAATCGATCATCGCAGACATTCAGATTGTCGTTTGACATTCGATCACTGTTGCCACTTCCTTGTGATCGTTCATTATCTGCAGACTAGAGCATCAACCATCATCGTGAAATCTAGGTAATCGAAGATATTCGAAGACTGAATCTTTAATATACTGTACAATGACTGCGTGTTGTAAATCTACAGCTCTTTTTCTCAGCTGACATGACAAGCCAGAGATTATAGTTTGTACTAGTTTGGCTCCAGTTGGACCAGTGTTGCTTTCTTAATGCACAGTTATATGCCGTTGTCTAGATTTACAATGACATCCCCAATGTTACCACCACGATTCGAACCATGAAATCGCACTCTATCCATATATTGCACTGCTAATCAAATACTAATGATCTGGTTTTAATCACGCCTTGTTTCCCTATGGTGAAGACCGTTAATGTTCGTGGTCGCATTCGCAAAGTAGAGGAATAACTTCATGAAGACATGTGTTGAATAGTTTTTCTTTCAACAAAGCTGTCTAGTTTACACAACTTTGGGCCGGAAGTAACTGAAACGATTGCATGATTTTGCTATGATCATCACCAAAGACAACCTTGTAAAATTATGGGGAAAGACTTTTTGCTGAAGCGAATTAATCCGGTCTTCAAGCTTTGCATTTGTTTTTTGGCTTTAAAGTGAGGCTCCTGGGTTTTAACTGTCTGCTACATCGCCATAAGAAACTCCCAATTTTCAACGGATGGGCATCGATACCCAGCACTACGTGAATACTTGACTCTGCAAGGAGTCACTTTAATCACTCGTTTGTTGATATTTTGTTAGGATAGAAATATCTAGGTTTTGTAGAAGGTTCAGGTTAGCCCTTTGTGATTCGTTAGATTTAAGAGCCGAGATGGTATGTTGAGCTTTGGCGGTCAAGGGTATTCAAGAACATTTTTTCTCACTTCTAGTTCTTGTTGATGAATGGGTCACTGTGTGCATTATGTGAAAGTGGTCCTTTGGCATGTGGCGCAATCATTAAACCCGTAGCATTAAACTATACACTACAGTAAGAGATGCGGAATAGCTTTAATTTTGAGAGATGACAGAACATTTCCCAAGTTCTAGAACTTTTTACGCTGTGTGACTAATATGGACAGAATGTGTTCGGCTTTGTGGGAGAAAGCAAACAAGAAGCTGCCAAAAGAGCAACCACGTTGTATTTGCGAGACTCACGGAGAATTCTACACTTGTTTCCAGATGATTTAGTAGCGTATAGTGCTTTAAGGGCACTGGTAAATCCTGCCTAGCCAAAAACCGCGGAAATGTTTAAAATCGCGTCAGCATATCATGCATCGGCTTTACAAATAGATACTACTGGTACTGATGGTAGTATGTAATAGTAAGGAATGAGTGGGGATCAGTGCGGTGTAAACTTTACACACATGCTCGAAAGCGGCCTTTACCGTGTCATTGTTTACTAATGCGGTTGGTTAGGCGTTCTTTTCGTGCTGTATCATTGGCAGATTTTTTGTTATTTTGATCGACTAGGTCTTCATTTCATTGTCGCACCTATATCGCCATTGCTTATGCATACAAATTTCGTCGGTTAATCATTGGATTCACTGGTAGGAGAACTATTCTCCAATTTGGAGTGTAGATTATATAAGTAATAAGATACGCTTCCTAAGAGGTTTTTTGTCCATTTTTGATAGGGCGATCGACTCCAACCGGATCAAGGGCAAGGTCTGGATATTGCAAGCCAACTTCAACAGGTTTGTAAATTTTTATTGGCTTATGCATTGAGAAACATTATCAAGAAAACTACTAAGTACCTCGCCACCTAATTAATATGCTGAAATTGACTTTGAAAATACGGAATTGCCAACGGAAAGATCCAAATGAGTTGTCTTTATGCTAAGAATTGCACTAATGATCCGTGTGTTGCCTGATTTAATCCACACATGATTTTAACTCTGATCCACAACGCCAGCCAACCAGTCGGTCTAAATATGCACCTGGGAAAGACCAAGGTCATGTTTAACAAGTACGTCACGCCTGCTTCTGTTATCGTTGAGGAACATACCATTGAAGAGGTCGACAATTACGTCTCGGAAGAAAGATAAAAAATGATGGTAGTGTTCTTCCAGAAATAAAAAGAAGAGTGGCACTTGGCTGGATAGCATTTGATTTGGCAAGGTAGGAAACGTAATGAAGAGCCAAAAATTTTCTAAAGAACTGAAGAGAAAGGTCTTCAATGGACTCGTGCTACCCATCATGACCTACGGACGTGACACATGGCCACTAATCAACACCGTAAAGGAAACCCTTGCCAAATCTCAAAGAAATATGGAGCGTACTATGCTTGGCATTACGTGGAACGACAAAAAAAGCAACAAATGGGTCCGTGAATGCACTGGCGTTCAGGACGTTGTAAATTGGATAAAAATTATTAAACACCAATGGGCCCTACGGACCCACTTGGCAGCAGATTGCCAGAAACAGAAACCAATGGAGAGAGCCCATGGAGAGACTCTTCCTATCCGAGTGAATTAAGCCCGGGAGAACAGAACAGAACAAAACCAGTCGTGTAATATTCGTATCACGTTCACGGCCTTTTGTTTGAGAGACCGCTGATTTATATCATCTTACCAAAGTAAGTTATATGGCTGAGTTTCTCAACCTCAAGAAGTGTTTAAACTCCTAACAATATCAAAATTGTAAAGTACCCTCAGGATCTGCTGAGATTTAACAGAGTTTTTCAAACATCTGAAAATGTATCATGTTTTTGCTTTAACAAATTTCCCAATAGCCCTTTGGGTCATCTGGATTAGGGGACCAGGAGCTCCCTATGAGAAGGTTGCGGGACAGGAGAATCGATGTAGCGCATGTTGACTCCAATCCTGGCTTAAATCTGATAAAACGGCAAATTAAAAATCTTTGATATACAGTTTCTCTCAATTCGTAATAATTGCCAACGTTGAAGGTTTTCTTTACAAAAAGTAGACACAAGCAGAGGGCTACATAAGAGACAACATGTCTTAAAACAGGGAAAATATCGGATACCTTTATAATACTTCAAAACATTTACTGGAAGTCAGGAAAAAATAGATACTTGTAGTGATTGGCATGAACCTTTCAGTGTGAGCTCTGTGAATGTAAAGGCCTTTGTCCATTTTATGCAGGGCCCTCTGCTTTTCTTATATATCTTACATATGTGTATATAATTAAAAATTGCAGGCATATTCTGTGATCAAGCAACTCGAGTCACAATTATACAAGGAACAGCTAGCGAGAGCTGAAATGGAGGCATACTTCGTTAGTGAGCAGGGACGCTTAACCCGCCTTATGCACTTGGCTGTTGAAACAAAAAGGGATTGTGGGAATGCGCTGAAGACACTTTCAGGTGCACGGTAAGAAAATTAATCCAATTGAAGTGCTTTATTCCAAATGTGTTGATTAATGTTTTATGACGTGAGCTGTTCTTCTAATGCATCTTTGTCGTTCTATCAAAACCGTAGTAGAAGAAATAGAGATCGGGTTCTTTTGACGTACGATCTTGCATTTTAGAGATACACCTCAAGTTTATCAAGGCTTTTGTTACACGATATGAAGTTGTTGATGATGTTAC
This sequence comes from Carybdea cf. marsupialis auct. non (Linnaeus, 1758), assembly GCA_010016065.2. Taxonomy (NCBI): domain Eukaryota; kingdom Metazoa; phylum Cnidaria; class Cubozoa; order Carybdeida; family Carybdeidae; genus Carybdea; species Carybdea cf. marsupialis auct. non (Linnaeus, 1758). Next base: position 10,449 of record JAAAKL020014504.1, read on the forward strand.
CTGAAGTAAGAGAGCCCTGCCGAAAATCACCCTAAACAATCTTTTTCTGTTCGCTTCTCTCACATTTTACGTATTAAGCAGCTAAAATTTTTCATTTGCAGGACCGTAATCCGTACATGGTCACCGGGTTCTATACCTGTAGCTTCAGGCATAGCTAATGTCATCTACGTATACCAGTACGGTATTATTCTGGCAGTGGAGCTCACCATCATACGTTCATAGTGTTTTTGTACCGACATTTAGGAAGGGCGCAAGTGCTTATTTTCTGTGGAAATATAGAATAAATTGACGCTTCAAATGTTTAGAGTATAGTGACAGAGTGAGAGTGACTGTAGAGTGACAGTAAGGAAGTATTCTCGAATCATGTTTATATGAACACAAAGGTTGGCCATGTCATTCTGAAAGAGTGGGGATTTTTGACAGGAGATAGATTTCAGAAAAAGAGGTTGCTAAGTACGTTGCTGATGCTTTTCACTAAATCACACAGAGTAAGCAAAATGCTTACTTAAAATGCTTATGAAAAATTGTCGTGACTGTGTTTGAGCTAAGCTTTTCGTTGCTATGCAACAAGCCCCTAAATATTACTTACAGCACAGATTACTCCCTAGTTTGCATGTCTTTGTATTGAAGTATAAAAATCGTCAACAAATCCATCTGACATCTATCTGCATGGCATCGTTCTGGAGCGATGGTGATGGTATTGACCTGGTCACAAAATCGCGTAGACATTGTATAGACATGGATGTGCGCGTTCACCTGTTGTGGATTGGGAACTAATGTTGTGACTAGAGATATCGAGTATTTTATTATCAAGGCCGCCTCGAACGCTATGGTCTCGGGTTCGAATCCCACTGTTAACAAATTATCTATTTTTCAAGTAGCCTTTCAAAACGTAAGCTTTCTGGGGTCGTATTTCGCCGATTATAAGCTATGACTGAAAAAAAAGTTTAAAGCATTCATTTGATGCTACGGCTTGTACTTTTGCATGAATTCAATATCTGTGGTATTACAACGTATGCCGTTGCAAAAATTGTATACTGGTGAGATTGATTTTATGCTAGAGCCATGAAGTATTTCGAAATAGATATCATACATGCATTCCTGTCACTGTCATGCCAGTGGTGTCATTCTTTAACCATAAAGATTTTTATGTGTATTTAAACTATTAGTCATTTTAAAATTGCACTAAGTACTTCCAAGCGCACTTCCAAGCTCCTGGACGACAGAAAATTGTATCTTCGACACTGCAGAATTTATAACGATGCCATACATGACACAAAAATGAATTTCTATGCTGCCGTTATAAATGATAACAAAAATGACCAAAATTTACTATTCAGAACCGTCAATAAGATCCTGCACAGAAACATTGAAATCCAATACCCTGCGTCGGAGTCGAAGGAAAGCCTTGCAAATGACTTTGCGGATTTCTTCATAGATAAGATAACGCAGATAAGGGCCAATTTATAT
>JAAAKL020014505.1:0-11917 GCA_010016065.2 Carybdea cf. marsupialis auct. non (Linnaeus, 1758)
CTCAATTAAAATAAATGAATTCGATTGGCTTAGAATAATCATGGAGTGGTTAAGAATCGTGTGGTAGTATTTGATTGGAAGTTAGTATTAGGAGAAAGGTTAGTAATCACAGGAAGAGGAAATCATACATACAAAAGAATCACGTCTACTATAAAACTCTATTATGACAACTGGACAATTGTAATGTCTATTGGACTTGAGAATGAAGGTTAAACTGTTGATTTGTATCCATATAGTTTGTTTTAAACTTAATCAACAAATTAATCAACAAATAGTTTGAAAACTAACCTGTAGCTTTCAGGAGACATCTCCCTTAATCACCAGATTCAAAGTGAGGCTAGTGAGGCTGACTGAGGTAAACAACAGGTGGCACATGTGACCTCAGAAGGTTGTCTATTGGACTTGCTACGTTCGTGATGAAGTTGATTTCATAGTTGTTGCCTTTCCCCTTTTCTCCATCTTGCGTTGAGTAACAGACTCTTCTCAACGCGTCAGCAACTGGGATCCTCATACCTTGCTTGTCCTTTGCGGTGACATCAAACTTGAGGCATCCATTGAAGTCTTAATAGTTCGTCAGCGATGTTCTTCTTGAAGATTTTTTCCAATGGGGAGTGATCATTTTCCTCCAAAACACGTTTTTCATCCAAGACGTATTCAAGCTTCTCCAATCGAATAGTACCGCAAGACATTCCTTTTCAATGTTCGAGTATCAGGATTCTGTGTTGGAGAGAGCTCTGTGGGCCATTGCTACAATTTTTTCTTGAGATACGTCAGGATTGATTTGCCTTAGCCATGCTCCGGCGCCGATTGAGCTCCCATCGCAGTGTTGGACAGTTGTTACTGCCGGGGCAAAAGATTACTTTTACTGAGCTAAGTTCATCTTTGATTCTTAGCAGGGCTTCTTTGTGGTGTGGTTGCCACTTGAAGTGTGAGTTCTTGTTTAGTTCTTTAAGAGGCACTGTCAGTTCAGTTAACTTCACTGAAAATCTTTTTAACTAGTGGATTAAACCAAGGGTTGTCTGAAGTTCCTTCTCACCTTTAGGTACTCGGAGGTCTTCAATTGCTTTCATCTTGTCTTCAGATGGATTCCTTGTGTTATTCACGTGTGTTTGTAGAAGTTGACTTAGTCTTTCCTTTTCTTCCTAGTGCTTTGTTTCCTTTTCTGCTGAGCTCTAACATTTTGATAAAGGCTGTGTCATGCTCTTCGTGGATTGCTTCAAATAATGGTCATCAGCTATTCCTGCCGCATTAGGAATTCCTATGTTCTTTCTCTTCTTCAAATACAAAGTCAGCTCTTCCTCTGTCACTTAGCTTATCTAGTTCTTTCCAATAGCACAAACTCATTTACTGTGGTGTGACGTCACATTAGCGATGACGCAACACCAAAGGCGATTTTACTGGGCAAGGTTCAAGCTGTTGTGCTAACTCTGTCGCTTGCCGGTAGATACAGTCTGTGTATCTTTTGAATGCTTCACCTCCACGTATACGATACCTGCGTTATCTTCCGCTGTCGAACTAACAGAAGGAGTGTCCACACTCACAGAAACTCGGATCGACGAGGTAGCAGCTATCTTCAGCTTCTTACTCTTGATTGGAGTTTGAGATGCTCTGTAGGCGATCTCCTTCTTTTGGGAAATCTTTCAGTTGAAATTGAAAAGACAGGAGAAAAATAAGGCCGTGGTGAGCGCTTCAGCCACCCAACAATATGAAGTATCTTTTGGTTACTGAGTTAAACATAACTTGGTGGCATTCAGAAGTACAGTACAGTACACAGTACCAGAGCAGTAAAGGGCAAGAGTGAAACAAGTATGTTATTGATGAAAAAATAACAGAAAAGGCGTAGTAAATTTAATGTATACAGATACTCGCGACTATCTTGGCAGGAAATCACACGAACACACACATCAGCAGATCAGCTGTGGCGAGTTTCAATAAGATTCCACTAGTGAAGAGAGGTCTGTAACAAAAATGAAGTAACTGCGAACAGACTTATCTGAGCAACCACAAAACTTTCTGGGTAGGGTTAGGATATTTCTGAGTCAGTTCTTTTCCTCCAGCGAAATGCAGGCGGCAGATATTGGCGTGCTGGTTGACATTCAGCTCCGTGCAGCCCTCACGAGAATAAGCTCTAACCCAGCGCTGACATTTTTCTGTCGATTTCTGCCTGGCTTGAGAAAAGCTCCTTTCTTTCATTTAATCCCAAACAAAGTGTCTTCAGTAACTGACACACTTACCGTAGCACCAGTGTTTGTGGACCATGGCTATAAAACTTTGAATCTTAAAGAATACGCAACACACAAGAAGATAACACGACTAACGCTGTACACGATTACTTTGTTTTCAAGTCAATTCTTGCCCGGTGTTTCAGATCTCGAGTGATGTAAAATCTAGTTTTAGAAACAAAGGCTTAAATGGGTTAGTGCTAATGAAATGTGAAATGACGAAGATTTAATTGTCATGCATATTCATCTCGATATTTGTAACCTAAAGTACAGTATACAAAGTGCACAGCACATACATAGCGCCTTCACGATGTCAGACAATTCAAAGGGCGCCTTACAACCGATATTTACCCCGTAGCTCAAGCTCGTTGTTAGTTATCTTTGTCTGTGTCATTCACTGGGGTGTGAATACATGCAGCAGACGCACAAACGGTACTTAAGTGCTTTTGTTGGCTATCATAACCATGTCACATTTTGACACCATGGGACGGTGAAGTAGAATACTTTGCTCAAGGCTATTTCAGTTGGACCGTGACTCGAACCCCTAAATCACAAACTTTTGATTATGAGCCAGCTGCTGTAGATTAATAAGCATCACACTGAACTTGTTTATAGAGACTTGTTCTCAGGAGCTGTTTTCCGACGTGTGAGGTCCTAGGTTCTTTTCCAACGCTGGGCCCTATTAAAGAAAAGTATTATTGTCGATATCTGGCTCGATTTGTGTGGTTGGTTGTGATTCCTCATCCTTTCTCAAATTACTGAAAAAACATTTTAAAAAAGGAGAAATCGACGTTAAAAAAGTTTCTGAGTTGAAATAGCTTTGCTCCGTCGTTTGATCTTCTGTATGTCTTCTGTTTTTCTGCTTTCACCTTTTATCTACTCTTTTAATCATTTCTTCCGTAATCTATAGCTTCTTGAGCTTTCCTTCTCCTTTCAGTTCCCATCGCCACTTGTTTCCTCTTTCACGGCACATGCCTAAAATTCGCTTCAAAACCTCCCAAAAGTGAAGTCCTCATCCAGTACTCTTGTGTTTATCAACAAAGTAAACATAGCCACTATAATAAAGTACGCCATGCACTATATTAAATTGCCTTGAGTCATGGCGTACTTTATATGCCTTGAGTTCATCGCACGGGCATTGCACCTGCGCAGCTGTGTTGCCCTGCATTAAGGCCTTAAAAAGAAGGGGAACGCATCATGTGGGAGAGCAATAAAAGAAATTACAGCATCATCATCTATCCAATTGTACGGATATTCCAATTGTAACTGATGAATATCTCAACTACAATAAACCGACAACAATAATCATCACTTTTTATAACAGGATATTTACTCTTATTGTCATACATTGTCGTTTTGTGGTAACAAAAGGCATGCAACACATTCGCGCATTAAGGAAACCTTGTCTGCTAGATGCTATGACGCTCTTTTCGATATGTCAATGAACTTCACCTCCCTCTAAAACTCTCGACCTTAAAAGCCGCTGCGGCGCCTTAACATCACCAAAACACTTGTGCTACTTGCCTTACCTGGATACAATATGATCGTCGAGGACAAAGGCCTTAGAAAAGCAAATCCCATAAGTCCTTGACAAGCATAATTTGCAATTCTTGCTATTTCAATCAGCTCAATATTCGCCAACGTTAACGGCGCCTACAAAGTGAAGCTTTATCATCAATAATATTTCTATGCAATTGATCAACTAAAGGATTATACGAACTTCAACAAATTCAAATGCTGAACTCCCATCAGACACTTAAAGCGAACTGACTACAAGTAAAGCCGACTTTTGCTTAATCAGACAATGTTAAAGCTGCCATGTTGCATGCCTTTGCTTTACATATATATGTACAAGTCGAAAAGTAGAAAGCATATGAACACACTAAGATTTGAATTATGGAAATACATCTGATAAATCTTAAGCACTGATACCACAAAAGATGTCAGTACTTCACAATATTTTTCCAGAGAAGTAGTTCCCAGCGCTTGTTGACAGCGCCCAAAGAAAGATTTCTCTTTCGATCAACCCAATACAAAAGCTAAGCTCTATAGAACAGCAGTACTGGTAGCAATTACAGTGAACATTTTTTTAAACAACTAATCAACCCCACACAGCACGTCAACAATTACTAGGGAACGACTTGTTCAACTTCATAAGATATCAACCTAAGATACAATGTATAAGTATAGATGCTGTTATTGGATAGTGTATGACTTGTGCATTATATCCCTACCCATGAATAAAGAACGCGCATCACCTGCAAGTTGTTTGATTTGAACACATTCCCTCAGCTCTAACTAGCATTAAGGTCTGTCAAATGTATTCCTCTGCAAACTTACCTCCGTCCCAAAGTTTCTACGACCGCCAGACAAATAGAGCGAGCAACACCATTTCACATGGTCTAAATGTAAATAGGATAAATGGTCCGTACAACACGTCTGCCCTACGCCATTATGAAATACTGCTGTTATCCCTCATGTATTCTCTATCCTTTCTTAAGATCTTTGGTCCTCTATCGAAAATATCAACGCTAAGATAAAGATAGTGACACAAGAAAAATCCCAAGGGCAAAGTGAGGGGTCGAAATACGAACGATCTTAACATTTAGAATTTTATTTTGTTTTAATCTTACTGACGCTTATACTTTCAGATTCATGTCATAAACGAACTTATATTTGTACACAGTAAACACGTGAATTCCATCACCTAGAATCATAAACTTTCACCAGCACATCACTGAAATATTAACCTTCGGTAACAGGTACAAGTATACTCCTATCACACTTCCTCTTTCTAGCAATAATAGTATGCTTTAATACACGTGTTGGTGCACTGATTTTGTATCAGTCATGATACTGGCATCACAATCAGTGTCATCGTAAGTATTGTTGGTTTGATGTTATGATTTGCACCTGTTTGTCATTGATAGCAATTGGTATTAGTAATGGCATCGCAATCAAGATAGGTATAATTTGTACTGCTATACTCATACGGTAATGACAACTGTACTATTACAAGCATCTACCATCAATTCAGACAATGTTGCCAGAATTTGGTGTCAGAATTTGAATTAGCATGAACACTGATGTTATTATCATAACTGGCATCAATAACAAAACTACTATTTGCACTGGCCGATAGCAAAAACTGTATATATTTGTATTAGTACAACCTAAAGTCCTCTTAAAAAACTATTACCAGTACATCTTTGTTCCGGACCAATCTACCCCCTCGTACCTAGCCAAGCCTAAGCATGAAAGGAGCATGCAATCGTATTTGCCAGAAACTCCTTGAGACTGTTACCAGAAAATACCGCAAGTCTAAAACTTTCCTTTACCATTACAACTGAACGACGCACTCCTTAAATATTCCCTAGTAATGGCCAATTATAACTTGCAACTACCCAACAATGACTTTGAGCCTGACTTCAATCTAGTTGCTTCTAAGTTGAGTGTTACGTGCGTTGGTCCCGAACACCTTCATATTACAATAACACCTCAATGCGCTACATGATGTTGTTGCAACCAGGGTGATATGCGATCAACTTGATTGTTTCTTTGTATTATATTTCCGAAGGGACGAACAGAGTATCTTACGATGAATCACCCCATCAAACCAGAACAATGCCACCCTTACAATAATTAGTGTTGCCAAAACGAGCAGATTTTTCAGCAAATCGACGGCCAAAACTCCATTGCTTGGGACTTTTTGTTCGATCCTCGGGGCGACGCAGAAATGTTTAGACTTAAACGCTGCCCTTAACAGCGCAGTGCTCGACAACTTTGTGCACTACATGAAAGAGAAGACACATGTGTAATTTCGCAGTACTGATCTCGATCCCTTATCAAGGTCGTCAACTGCGTGTTAACATCCATCAATCTCAATACCATAAATGATCATACCTTATTTAACCAAATCTTATGACAATAGGGCGTTTTACCATTAGTGTACAAAATGTTTATGAGAACTTAAGGTCTAAGTCGCGTGGTCACAACGACACGTTTACTGCAAGGTATAAAGACAACTCCCTAAAACAGAAAAGAAAAGAAACACCCCCTACACAAGTAGTTATTAAACATTAATTCTATTTAGTTGTTACTGCCATAGAACCATCGTAAAATATTTCGACAAAGAAGCTAAAACAATTCGGAATCATCAACCATGATCCAATAAAGATCATGTCGTTGCCACCACGTAAGTAACACCGTTCCAATATCTACTTAAGATGCGTATATGCCAGGCCAGAAACTTTCAACATAATACATCCGTCAGATGGTATATCATTTCCTCCAAGTTACCCCTGTAAAGTCAGCTATGTTTAGAGGTGCATGATGAATGAGTTCCTTTGTCCTACCGACATGAAAATATTTGAAATGTTTGTGGTCATACAATGAGCTCCCGTCTGATTCCCACCCTGTTAAAGAATATGAATCTACTTGAGTATCTACAATATTTCATTTGGGATAAAATCGCATTCCCTACTTTGAAAATACTGAAATGGGAAAATGATACCTAAAGCTGCCTACAAAACTGATTTTCTACACAACAGTTAAGCCAATCTTTACAAAGAGTATCTACAGAAATAAAGTTAAACATCTCTTATTGATTAAAATACCTCATCTTAATTCGTAAAAAGGATACATGATTCGGTTTATAGAAAAATCATTTTAAAAAGCGCATCTATCCTGAAGCGTCAGAGTGTGTAGTCATTAAAAATCAATAAAGCAACAAAACAAGTTTAAAACAAAATCACAAGGAATCTAATACAAAGCATGTACCTTGCGACCTACCTGTCATCTCCATTTTATAAACATGCTGGTTGATAGTAAAACGGGGCTCAGTTGTACGTTGTCACCAAGGCTAGACGCATTAAAAATTATAAGCGCTGTCACTGTTTGTTCCGTGATAAACTATGTAGCAAGGTTTCATATACTCCACTAGCGATTGCAAGCAAAGCCAATGAATTAAATACAACCTCAAGTTAGGGAGCCCTGTCCACGCTTCAGACAAGGCTTCCAGATACTAAAACAAGCACGCCCGTTACCAAAGGGCCATAAAGATGTTCAACATTCTCTCCCTCCATCCTCATCAGTACGACGGGACACAGATTCAACTGTTTGAAGACAACTAGCCACATTCCCCTCTCCCTCATGTGGATACCATACATGCTTTGACCTGATGTTACAGTTGATGGCAAAACATTGCCATGCTAAGTTAGAAAGTCGTGTCCTATGGCCGTTAAAAGCTAGAATGATAGTACGAAATAACAATTCGTTTCCCGATCCCGTGGCAGCCCAAAGTTTGGTGAATGCTGCCAACGCAGAGCTAAGAACGAAGCCCGCATAAATTTCCCAGGGGCGTGTGGGGCAAGGCTTATATCTACGTAAGGGGCATCACGTTAGGGTTAGCTATTACACAAATGAATCGTACGTTTGGACTCTTTCTGAAGGCACACATATCTTTTTGTGGGGTAGTGCCCGCCATATCCTCTTGAGCTTTGCACTTGAGCAGTGCAGGCCTATTCCTTGGGGAAAGGAACATAAACATGTCGATTATTGACATGAAACAAACAGTTACACTATTTACGCTAAAACTACACTCGCAAGTGACATCATAGAGTCTGCGTCTATCCTTGATGACACGCCTTTCCCTCAACCTTATGTAACAAAACTACAGCTGGTAGAGATCGGCGACTAAACCCACTTGTTGCATTAGCAACCCCCCTCCCCCAAATTCTTTCCTGTATCACCAATGATCAGCACATATCATTACATTTTTCAAAACATCGTATTATGCATAAAAAAAGGCAGTTACGATATGACAGCGCATCTAGGATCCTTTGTACAGCACATTAACTGTCCAATTTTGATGAGCATTGACAGCAAAATCGCTACGCGTCCACTTCACGACTGTTTTCCACAGCAGAACACAGAACTAAAGTCGATTGAGAACCTTCTCCGCCAATTTCTTCTGACTTACATTGAGTAAGTCATTTGGGATACAGTAATAACTGCAATCTGAGTGACAGCACCAATACGGTACTTTAGATACATCGTCATTGTCGAAACAGTCCACTTGTCAAGCAATGGACGTATCAGTTGTGCCAACCATAAAAAATAGCACTCACTCGTTTATCACACAAATTCACTGAAATCCGAACTGTTTCAAATAGCGTGGCACAATCGTTATGCCCTATGGCTTACTTCATTATTTTTAAGATATATATTTTTGTATGGCGACTGAGTCCTCCGTTCCATTAGAAGGTTGCTGCCGACAATTAGTACATTATCCGATGATAAATCAATCGAGGCAATATAAGGCCCAGTAATACGATGCGAGCTAACCGATTCAATGTATAGTCAGAAACCACTTTAGCTGTCATTCGTCCTCTGACTTATAGCACTCTATGTTAAATGATAACTTGTCGGTCTACAATCAGCTACTTTCATATCCGTACGTTGTACATAACAGCCTCGATTTCAACAGCTTGGTCTTCTTCTGCAATTATAGCTTAACTCGAGTGAACGGCCCCGTAAAGTATCTGGAATACTTAGATTCATGTATTACATAAAATTTCATTACATTTCCAAACTGGTAATTCCATCTTTGAGAGATCTCGGAAATTCGGGCGAATCAGTCATGTCTGACGTGGGCGACTCGCTATCAATTTCTGTAGGACTTGAATTTGCGAAGTCAACGTCGTGTTCCTCAGCATCCTCCGATCCATCGGTTCCGTTAAGTGACGACATTGATTGCCCGATCACTTCAAGATAATCCTATTGTAAAATAATGCAATTACTTAGTACAACGGACTCAATCCATATGAACGTACATCAAATAGTTACATTCATGACTAAATGAAAGTACTAACAAAATAGTAACTATAAACAAACAAAAACTGCAAGATCTGAAAATAGATAAAATTTCCAAGACCAACAGCAAACATCCAAATCAAAGAAGGAAAGTGGAAATGTACACCAACCTTTTCGATTGGATGAAGGATCATGTGCGATACATTTACTTGGAAAATATCAACAACGCATTGTTCTAACAGCGTACATGCATTATGTAAATCTCAGCTAAAGCGTCACGTGCATCTGTCCTATTGTGTGTATAGGTATTTCACTTAAAATACTGGCTCCTCAACAGCCGGCAATGTAAAACCCTTGAATTAACCGCCAGGTAAAACGCTCCTTTTGTACATAAGCCCTCGCGTCACTCCCAATGTGACTTAAGTTATAAAGCCTTAAGAAAGAAGCATCCGTGCTGGCTACAATGGGATTTCTTTATAAGCTCAGGGATGGACACTTTTCAAGTCCCTGGAGCTTATTCGAGGATTTACAGTAACAAACGTATGCATACAAAAAACTTGGTATCAGTGAACTGAATTACCCGTGACATTCAACACCGTTATACACGGCTCCATCCACAACATATTCAATCTGTTCGCAGCCTGCACTCTGGAATTAAAAAAACACACAAAATCTAACGCACAAACAAACCTACTGCGTACAAATAACTAGTTAAGCTGTCCTCATGTCTTCTATGGAAAATTTGGTGGATCAAGAAAAATGGGATTCTCCACAAGCCGAAAGCTCTATTATCGGTGAAGGATCCTACAATTCAATGAATTAAATATCTTTCCCAGTTTTCGTATCATTCTAACCACACTATTAAGAATCACAACGAAAGACATCAACTTCACAACTTTTACGACAATATCGGGCAGTTGATTTTTTGACCTTTGTGATGATTTGGGGCAAAAGTACAAAATTGAAATACGGACCTAAGATACTCAAGACATAATTGTTGAGTACTGAACGAATACTGAAGAAGATTTGACGCAAACGTCCCAAATATTTAAGCGTTCTCTTAACAGCATGTCTAAAATTGTTCATTTTTGTAAGCGAATTTCTTCCACCAATCGTGTTCTATTATCTGAACAGCTAGATTACAAAACCACGTGACCCAATATAAACGCGGTCACTCACCGGTGCCGTCATCGTCTCCAATATTTCCTCTAGTTCCTGTACTAGTTGAGTAAAATTTGGTCGACGATCTGGACATTCGAGCCAGCACTTTAACATGATTTCGTATCTACAATGAAGAAAAACAAACAACACACACACTTTAAAAATATTGATGTGTAATGAGGCTAAATTAATCTCACTTAAAATGGTGGCAACAATTTTTTCACGGTCTTACATGTGGAGGCAAAAAAAATGGTAGCAACAAATTTTCACGTTCTTACATGTGGAGACCAAAAAAAATGGTAGCAACAATTTTTCACGTTTTTACATGTGGAGACAAAAAAAATATGGTAGCAACAATTTTTCACGTTCTTACATGTGGAGACACTAGAGAGTGAGAGGGAGGGAGAGCGGCATGAACAAAGCAATAAACATCATTTCAATTTCGTGCCGTTACAAGTTCAGAATGCTTCGCTTTTCTGTGCCTTTCTCGCTATCCAGAAAACAATATTTCTGCCTTGACACTTACATTATTGAGACACGTCAATGATTTCCATTAAACAAATAACCAACAGCTTATCGTTGAAACCCCGAACTCGGCTCCGGTTATACATGGAAAGTAAATGATTTGCTAAAAATGCAGTACCTATGATCTGAACAAGGTAGTGTCGTCCGTCAGTAAAATATACTATTTCTGTAGCTGAGTTTTTACTAGATTAAAGAAAAGAGATTTACTGTACACTTTTCCCCCTAAAATTAAGAACGCCCCTTCTTCCTTCCTCAATTTAATGATATGTGGCTATTTTCATCCCCCTCTCGTTAACACTCTGTTCTGATCTATCATATGTGGACACTACGTTAACCCTCAATCTTCTCCCCCCTCCTGTACTAACTGGTAGGGTGATAGTACTCCTAAAATGAAACATAACTCCATTGGATTCTAGCTAGCTAAAAGCTACCTCTGTAACAGAATTTTGGCAACTTAAATGATGAAAGTAACAAATCTTAATGGTCATTTAAAAAAATTCAATCTCATTGTCACGCCATATCCATAAGGAGTTCATTAAATTTGCGACGAACAGATAATCACTTCAAAACCATACCCATCGGCTGGATATTTGCGACACTTAAATATAGGCTTGCAATTGAATTCACAACATTACTTACATGGACTTGGGGCATCCTTGAGGCTGTTGCATTCGATGTCCTGATTTCAACAAATTAAACAATTGCTCAACTGGTATACCAGGGTACGGTGAACCACCTAAAAAAATTCAACATTAAATAATTAGTAACAGTGGTAATTTATCATTGAATAATTAGTAACAGTGGTAATTTAACATTGAACAATCAGCAACAGTGGTAATTTAACATTAAATAATTAGTAACAGTGGTAATTTATCATTGAATAATTAGTAACTGGTAATTTAACATTAAATAATTAGTAACAGTGGTAATTTATCATTGAATAATTAGCAACAGTGGTAATTTAACATTGAAGAATGAGTAACAGTGGTAATTTAACATTGAATAATTAGTAACAGTGGTAATTTAACATTAAATAATTAGTAACAGTGGTAATTTAACATTGAAGAATGAGTAACAGTGGTAATTTATCATTGAATAATTAGTAACAGTGGTAATTTAACATTGAATAATCAGTAACAGTGGTAATTTAACATTGAATAATTAGCAACAGTGGTAATTTAACATTGAATAATTAG
>JAAAKL020014507.1:0-11915 GCA_010016065.2 Carybdea cf. marsupialis auct. non (Linnaeus, 1758)
CTTTGTAGCTAGCCTCTAGGCATTTTATAGTTTTTATATATAATTTTAATGTCATTTTAACACAGTTTTAGTCTTATCTATATATATGTATATATATATATAATATATATATATTCAATATATGATAGATATATATAATTAACTGCTGGCACTTTTTACAACATTATATTCTGTTTTGTATCAGTGCAGCTATAAATATTCAAGAGAATCGCGCATTATTCAAAAACTGATTTGAAAGAGCAAAGTAACACATCAGAAGAGGAATTAACATTGTGGAATCAATATTAGCTTTGAACTTAAAAGGTAATGTGTTTACTTTTTTACTTGAAACAAATTAGACTTTTGAACAAATTTGGGTTGGAGATCACATTATATCATTCTCTAATCCCACTTTACAATATAAGTCTGTGCTTTATGCAGAAAAAAATCCAAAAAAGGTATTTGTGATCTGCCGTCGTATTAACTCATTAAAATAGCGTTTTAATAAGATCAAATGTATTAGGTCACTTCTAGAAAATGTGTTGGTGATTGCTATTGATAGAGATATAAACAATGATTGCGTAGATATTCAAAACTGTATCAAGAAAAGAAAGAGTGTTGGACCGTATCAAATCTTCCACCTAAGCTTCGATTCAAAAATTTAAATTGGTTAAAGAGATTTCTCTTAAAAAATAACTTGCAATCTTATCTTAATATCATCTTTCCTTAACAGTTCAGAATGATCTAGCATGTAATGATTATTCAAAAATCGATTCCATCTTAATGATATTAACTCATGGTTACGGTGTCCATATGTTTCTCTTCTTTAAATATTTGGAGTCAGAATTTCAGAGTGGTCATAAAACTGATATAGAACAGACCTTTTTCATGTACTGTAGACAAATAGACTCAAAGCGTGTAAAATGTAATAAGTTTGAACAAGATAACTAAAAAATAAACATGAAACTAATCAAAGTGGCCATTTGTTTTCTGTAGCGTTGATAATAAATTACTATACCCGTATTCTCAATAGCTAAAGGATTAAATATCCAGACAAGAAGAAAAATAATTTGGAAGGAAATGGCTCGTCTAGCAGCTTTTTATCATTGTGTCTGCAAAATGGAAATTAAGGAGAACTAGAGACAATGCTCTATCTGCTGGTATTGAAAAAGTAAATCTTGTATAACTTTGCATCAGATCTTGCTTCTAGTCCATGTCTTGCCCTGTTTCTTACCTTATCTCTGATTTTGCTTCAAATTACCCTTCTGACCCTGATCCTGGTCATAAAATTGGTCCCGATCCTGACCCAGTTGCTGATTCTGGCCCTGGTCTTACTTCTGATCTTAGACCACAAAGTAATAGAACCATTGTAAACAACTATTTGATTCTAAACTAAAGATTTTTACGTGTGTACTTAAATGGCTGCAGCAGCAAACACTTTACCTGTGTTACATTGTGCAAGCTCTTCTTTAATGCTTTGAAAGGATGAAAAGACAATTGGACCTTTGCCAGTAAGGACATTACAAAATTATTTCCTACTTAATTTAGATTTAGTGCTCTTGAAGGCAAATCTGTATAAGTAAATACTATTTTTATTTAATAGTTTATATACCTTCAAGCAAAAACTAATAATAAACTTAAGAGTTATCATTGTTAGGTCTCGCATTCTCTGAGTTTTAATTGGCCTACATGGGCTATGGTAAAAAGACAACTTCAACAGTAGATTTTGGTGTTTTCTCACGTATGCAGGATATAAACGGAAAAGTATGCCACTCTTACTCTCTATTTTAAATTGCCTGGATTTGCTAGGGAAGGCTTAAAAATCGTCTCCCTTACTTCCTTTCTTCGATAAAGAACTCTAATAATCCTGCATCTTTATTTAGTAACCACTATTTTTAAAAACATGAAGCTTCAAGTTTACTTTACGAAGTCTAACAACTACGCCACTAACAAAAGCCGTCGTGGAAAACCCATGTATTTCAAAGGGGTTAAATATGACTATTTTTGCACTGCAAGACAGGTGTCAGAAGAAGTAACTTGGTCGCCTATACAAGGAAATAACAGCTTCGATTGAATTACAGATTCAGATTTTCGTTCTCTGTTTAGAATGGTCAATTTTCTTTTGAGCAAGTGGAAATGAAGTTTTTGCATATATGTATTTAGTCCTGCTGTTATATTTTAATAAGGTTTTTTTCTGTTTCGCACTCCTTCCATTGCCTTGAAACTGCCTTTTATTACTTGTCAACCTTAAAATTTTTGAATTGTGTCATTGTCAAATTGTTGTTGCTCTAACTTTAACTGAGTATCTTTAAATGTGAGTGTGGTCGAGCAACAAGCAGAAATGTCACTTTCAACGGATTTTCCAGAGTCAAATTGCAAATTCAAATTGATCAGATTTGCACATGAAGCTGATTGGTCCCTTATGCACTTCATTCCTTGCTAATAAACAAAGTAACTTGGCGTTTGCAAGCTACTGAGGGAAAATAGCATACTCCGTGGCTGATATTGAAAAGGAGTAAGTGTAATTGGAATGCAATATTGACAACTTATCGATCAAAAATTCCTTGATCACATTCAGCATTTTAAAATAGCATTTTTCTTCTGAAACTCGTCAGAGCACAAAATCGTCATTAACTTACATTTGTATAATTACCATTGATTCCCTTTCATTCAATACTCCGTCTATTCTGTACTCTGAGGAGTGTCAGACGAAATCAACTTTTTAGTACAAAATAAATTCGAAATTTCGTGCAGCTTTACAATAGGCATTTTTGGTTCTCAGAGATTGTGAAACTTTCTAATACTGCGAATTTAAGGCAAAAAGAGATTGTTTAGTATAACGAGACCCCCAAAAGATACCCTTTTTAAAGTCGCAAGGATTTGGATTGTAATGATTTCCTCTTGTATCTGTTGTTCCATTCAAAAAATCTTCAATAGACCTAAACTGTTGAACAGCAAAATATGATTGATGACTTTCACATAATCACAACAACGTTTGTAAACACTTTGGCAATATTTAAACACTTTTTATTATGGTGTACACATTACATAAGTAGAATACTCTCTATGACATTCTCTCATCATTAGAATGTTAATCATGACATGTAGGTAATATTTTAGTGATGGTGATCATACTCCAATTACTAAGCTGTGGTAGTTATCCGAGTGCTTCTATCCTAAAATAAGAGAATGGAATTTTGTCAAATTTAGCAAACTAAAAAGGTAGCTCTCATAGAATACTTCAAATTTAATTACACACCTGTCTTACAGGTAAGCCTTGTGTCCTTCATCCTTATTTCACCGCTTCAGGATTGCTTAAGATTTTAAAGTATTGGGTTGATTTCTGTGAACGGCTTCTTTAGAGCTTTTCAATGGTTTCCTACTTTACATTGGACTTGCTGGATTTACACTACGTGTTTTATACACCGATGGTATGGTCTACAAAGAATTTGCAGTAATGCATCCTTTTTAATGGAGGAGGAAAGAGGAAATGGTATATTAAGACGAACATCTTCAATAAGAAGAAATATAAAAAGGAGCAGAATAATGCTGAAAGATACAAAAGACAGAAAATGTTTCGTAATAAAGATTATATGATCAAATACTGCGAAGTCTAAAAAATAGAACATATATTGTTAATTATTAATGGGCTATCGTTTATTGGTAATACCAATTGATTTTAAGAAGAAATGACAGACTACACATGGTCGATACAAATAGGCAATGCTGTCTGTTATAGCTGATTCCATAGACTCAGACAGGCTCTCCCAACAGCAAAAACACGTGTTTCTTTGTTTATGCCCCACCAAACCATGTGCATTCCCTTACGTGTATGTATTACATACCATATAAGAATTTGGAGTAGCTTCACTAAATCTCATTGGATTGATCGCCTTTGCTTGACCACTGTTACACCCATACTCAATTCATCAAGTTGAGTTCAAAAGTCAATATATTCTAAACGTTATTTGTACTGAACCAAGTAAGAATTGAATAATCTTAAGATGTAATTTGTCATTAAAAGAATAAATTCTTATAGACTTTAGATTAATTGTCTCCGATTGCTGTTGTTAAGAAATGCTATGAAGTAAGTGTTGGAACAGTGTCAATTTGTGAAGCCCATTTGCTCCTTTTATCCCTTTTTGAGAACTGTTTGATATTGTAGGTGTTCTATGAGATATGTTCTTATTTAAAAAGTAATTAGGTTTCTATATTTTTGTTTGAAATTGGGGAGTACTGAGAGTGATTGATTCGTTCTTCTATGATAGCAACTACAATCGTTTTGAAAAAAGCCCATTGACAATAAAATAAATATATTAGAGACGTTGCCCATGGTCACAGCCTTCTCACAGCCATCTGAATGCGAAACAGCAATAATTCGATGAATAAAATAGGTTCAATACATCCTAAAATAACTAGGAAAGAATCGGCAAGAGCAAAATTCCCGTAACCTTATCTTGTGTTGATAGTAGTAAGTCTTGTCCAAGAGATGAAATGGAAGCCATATCCAAACCAAAGCCATTTTCTTGCCATTACTCTATTATTTTGTTTTACCGCTTCTATCTGAGTCTTTTGGCCGGTGACAGCTCTTCCATTTCATGCATCCATTTATACAGAGTTTTGTTGTACATCTCTTCACCTTTTTCGGTTTAAATTCTATATAATCATAATTTTGTCAGTGCTAATCAATCAACAGCCTTCTCAACATCCTGACCATTCTCAACAGTTTGTTACGAAGGCATTACCCCTTTCCGTAATATTAATACTGATATCTTGAGACTTTCGAAACGTTAGCATTATGAAATGATAATACATATTTAGAATATACAGTAACACATTACAGAAATATCTCAGCCTTTTGCCATCGCTTTCAAGCTTGACACATACGACTTCGTAGAAAAAACTTCTTGCGTACAACTGCTCCTTATGATGTAAGATTGAATCAACTGCAATCAAATTAACCCCGGTCAATAAAGGATTACTATGGATTTGGATCTAACAAGTTAAATAGTTAAAATACATGGTAATTCAAAAGGAAAGGCTCTCAGCGATCAATTGTAGCCACCAATAATTGAAACTTAAGCAGAATTTCTTACAATGTTCAACTTGGCACTGGATTAATTAAAAAAGCCACAATTCAAGTTTGCCCTTTGCAACTAATTTATCTACTGTTTGTCTCTAAACCTTTTAGTACCAAATCTATCCAACTGTTATCCTATGACAGTTCTTTACATAAGAATAAAAATATTTCCCTTAAGTTTATCCATAATCAAGCTATTTTTTTAATGACTAATTAAGAATCCATTGTCATTTCGACCACGAGTTGATATTCTTTGAACTTGAAGTAAAAGCAATATTTTGGTTCGAGGTGCAAAAACTGGTTTGTGAATTTCTCAAGCCATATGAAGTTTAATATACCCAAATTATTGATATTTGTATTGTGTTTCTCAGTATTGCCCTGGGCGGGGTTAAGAAGCCTTGTTAAAACGTGCTCTTTTTTACAGAGTATTTTGCTTTAAAATTTTACAACTTTACGTTCTTTAGTGTTCTAAACATTAAGATTTTAAACCCAGCAATCGTGCTAGTGGATCATTTATGACCTCGTTTGATTGCTTTGGGTGGTTCGCTGCTTCAAACAGCGGTGTAAGCTGGGCTAATAACCCGTAACGCTTTCTCAATTTTTTGCACTTTTGAACTTCTTTATACCACAAAAATTAGGAGAGATAGGAAATTGGAAATCCGTTCCTACTTCTGGTTCCTTTGGCACATTTATATTCTTCAAGTGCCCCTAAGACGGGATGAGATCCACTCCAATAACCAAAACCCTATTCACATTTAGGCATCCATAAAATGACTGTGAATGGTGAGAAAATCTTGATGGGTAATGATCTCTGTCTTGACTATTGTTTGAGTGTGCTCAAGGAGCCGAACGTGCTGAGTTTAGCCTATTCCATTGGATTTTTTTGGTCCTGTGCAAAAGGACAGGAAGACTCTTTGTTTTTGAGAAACAGTGCTTGTAGTCAGATCTGTAAGTGATTGATAAGAAAAAGTGATTATGTCCATTGCAAGTAGCAAGACAGCTGCTTGCTAACGAACATGGATTTTATATTTATGCAAAACAGGAAATTTGTCCCTCAGCATGATAGCTTGACTACGTAATTATCTTGTAATTAGCTGAATATAATGATTATGGAGGGGTCTAAATAGTAAGTCTCTAGCGACCACGCTGCAGATAAAACTCGGAGCATCTTCGTACGTAAAACATCAGCCGCTTTTTCTCTTTTACGAATCATTTTTTGATAAACCAGGAATATGAGTTCCATTAAACAGCTAATAGCATCTGTGCTCTAAACTGTGTATACATTTGCGACGCAGCTTCTTTTTTAGCTATAGTAGGAAAAAATCGCAATGGCTTCCTTTAGATTGTAATAAACTCGGTTTGAAACAAACATTAAGCTAAAATCAGGGGAAGAAACATCATGTATTTCCAAATTTGTCTCTCCATAGAACAGGGTGGTTGGAAGGGAGGAGAATTTTGATAAGACAAAGAAAAACAGCAGTGTTGACAAAACACTGTATGCGGGGGAAAATTTATATTGATGTAATCTCAGAAGGAAACTAGATTTATGGCTTGATGTTTTCTGAATGTCATATGGTTACATTCATTGCAATACAAAGAAGGGAAGGTAAAACACAACATTAATCCTATCAATAGGATTTTTTTCATTGCTCATCATTCAAATGAGAACAAATCATTTACATGTTTCATATCCAAATCACTAAAGCTGATTCGATGCTACTTCTCATGACCGATATCTTTTGCAGTCTTCACAAATACCATTCATTAGTCAAGATATTTAAATAGCTATGTGTTCCTTCTAAAATAAAATGTACGTGTGTGATTCAAACACTAACAGTTTGCAAGTGTTTGGCAATGTATATTATGTGATCGAGTGTGAGAAATGAAAGGAATCCAGCCCATTTTTCAATAAAATAGCTCATGAGTACATTTGTCGACACGATCAGACTGGCAATGTCGTTTTAATTCGCCAAGAAGAATTCCGGCAAACTTGAAAAAAAGCGAAAAAAGCTAGAGCTTTTGCAACTTCCACAAAATGTAGCATATCATTTGTCAATGCAATAACTAGTTTTTTTAAACTCGTCCCACCAGCAAATGTGTTTTGATATTTGCTGTTTCAAGTTTTAATTACTTTCCTGTGTTGATGTTCTTTCTTTCAACAAACCCCATAAGTATAAGAAACGTGAAGTATTGATTAAAACAAAATTCATATTCAATAATAAAAATGTTAAATACAAACATATCTTCAAAACATCTTAAATATTAGACTAGTTATACATATAAAGTGTTTCAGATAACTGCCTGATTGAAAGCGAAAAACGTGTAGCAGCTGAATTCGTGCACGGTGAGAGCTCATAGATGAAAATTGTGTACTAGGGACAGCTTTCTGGTAGACCTATGTTTTATAATACATTTACAGCGACCACATCATTGGTCTGGTGAACAAAATCTTAAGGCAAATTACTGTGAATACAATATCCGTTTGTCTAGAGTTATGTACTCTATGCGTTTAGGTGTAATTTTTGATCATTCTAATCATTCTTACAACCAGATTATTTTTTCGACTGCTAGTACCTGTTAGCGTTACATAATAAACAAGATTTTGATTTGCAGGCGCGTAGCGAGGAAAGCTTTAGGTCAGTCAACGCTCATTGAGAAATGAGATGATGCGGCCTGCTTTCGGATTGCAAATTTATACCATCTTCCCTTACATCTATGAGGAGTGTGAATTTTCTAAATATCAAGGATAAGAAGGGACGCCTCTTCACTTCCTTTCAACGGCTAGACAAGTGGATTTGCGTTTCTTTGAAACAAAAACCTGATGTTTATTGTTCTGAAGGAGTCAAAACAGTTGAAGAACCAGGTTCCATGGGAAATTCATCAAATGTATAAGATGTACTTATTTGAAGTACCACTCATATTTCATATTTCAGAAAGTCAGTTATAATAGTCAAGAAAATATAAAGAATCCCCAGAAAGACTTGGTGGCTTAAGAGCCTATAGGAGAAACTATCTAATAAGCCTATCAAATGTTTTCCTGCTACAATTAGGAAAAAAGTCACTACAACTTTTGAGAGTGAGCCAATGCGTTTGGTACAATTGACTTCATAGGCAAACTGTGGTTAATGTTTTCATAATATTTTCCCTTCCTTTTTAAATTCTATGATGTGTACGTTATAATAACGTACACCTTTCTAAAAAGTCGAAAAGTCATAGAAAAAATCACAAAGTGGGTGTAAAGCACTGAAAAGAAATATTGCAGTGGATTTCCTCTCGCTTTCTCCTTTAGATATATTTGATTGACAGCCAAATTTGTCTTGAAAACAAAAATTTTCATCAAACTGTAAACTGAAGTGTTAGAAATTGTGACGTGAAATTTTTCTACAGAAAAACAATAGTCCATTTTATAAAAGTAGATTGTCGCCGGATATTTAGGTCTAGATAAACATTTTTTATTTTTGAATTCTATCTTAAAATCTACAGAAACTAAAAACATACTCTTTAGCATATGCATATTTCTATACTATGTCTACATATATAAATATCTCTGTATGTATATTAATAATTAGATTAAAACTACTCATACAGACACTAGCAGCGATAATAGTTGCTACCCATCACATCCTCCAGCTGAGGCGCGAAGCGATCAAAATAGTAGTTTTCCAAAGAGATAAAACGCGCAATAATGGCCATCACTAATAGGATCACTGCTCACACAATTACCACCTCCCTCTCTTTAGAGACCATTTGGTGTAAAACATTTTAAGCAAGGGGCAAGCTTAAGATTAACTATCTCATTCACGATGGATAAACTTATATACAAGCTACCGCCATCGCAACAACGTTTTTGAGAAAAGTGCGTTACGTGGTTTGAGGATTAAAGTCACCCCATGACTCGATGCATCGATGCTGTTTTCATGGTGAGGGAGGAGGGGGAGGAACAACCTCGTATGTTTCAGGCATTGACTTATCATCGAGAGAACAAGAACATGCCTTAGGGAGGTTTTATCAATAAAACAGAGTAATACAACACTGGCATTGCGAGGTGTTAATTATATTACCCGCTTTCATGGCATGATTATAGGGTAGTTCCTTAGTAAGATGTGACCTTAATAGAGATCTGGATCCAATATTTATAGCAAACAAACCCTGTGCACGGTACGAGCTACATCGTTAACTTGCCTTGCGACTGTCACTAATTCGTGCAAAATATCCTGATTCGATGGGCAATAAATATACATTGTGTTATTGAGCTGCAACATCCCAAAAACAAAGTAGTACTCGTTGCTAAAAATGTCGAAGTGAAACTGAAAGACTCAAAGACTTCAGCACCTCCATCCCTTTACCCAGAAACAAAGACTTACCTTGGATGGGATCTCTTGTTTTACAAACTCTGTTATCCTAACCTTAAACGCTACTTCAATGTATCAAGTCTTGTTGAAGGTATCGTTCACACTTTCATAAGGAATGGCAACAAAACCTCAACTAGTCTTTAAACTTTCTCCAACCCTGCAACATACCCTGGACAAGGGCTCTGATCATGAAAGCTTTCATCTAAGCAGACAATCACTTCTCTTTCGATGTTTTGTCATTTTCATTATTGATTCTATTTCCTATTTCCTTTTTGTTTTGGTTTAATTCTCTGCCTACAAACTTCTACAATCAAAAGTATTACTTCTTTTCAGTCTGTTCCCCTTGTTTCCCATGAAAGTGCACTAGAAAAAACACCTTGTTAGGTGATCTATTGCCACTATGATCTTCAATGTCTTTTCTAATGGCCCTCTGCAATGATAATCTTCAATAATATTGTTAAATGGTCTCCTACCATGGTATTCTACAATTGTTTTCTGCGACTAGCCTTTTGCCACTGTCTTCTTTAATGGGCTTTTGCAATTTGTCATCTGAAATGGGTTTCTTCAATGGTTTTGTTAGGTGATCTCTTACCACTATGATCTTCAATGTCTTTTCTAATGGTTTTCTTCAATGGTCTATTTCAATGGTCTTTTTCAACGGTCTTGAGACATGGTTTTATGTAACTGGCTTCTGCAACTTTTTTTTCTCTATGGTCTTTTTCAATTATTTTCTTTAATTCTCTTCTGCAATGGTCTTCTGCAAATTGTTTTCTGCGAGTGGTCTTCTGCAATTGGCTTCTTCAGCTGTCTTTCTCCAATGGTCTTTTTCAATAGTTTATTTTAACGTTCTTCTGCAATGCTCTTTTATTGCATATATATCATATTTTATTAACACCTATAGAGATAAATTTTCCAGCATATTTTAAAACAATATGTCATGTCATACATATCACACATAAATAGTTTACAGTTTGGACCTCTTTCTGATATCCAATCTTATTCCGTTTTGAAACGCACTATTAAGAAATCAATGTGTTAAAGCAGAACAATACTGATGCTACTTTTAAATGATCTGTATAGTAGCAATCATTTGTGTAATATCTTGGTAACAAATCACATTAGCACACTAGTTTAATTTACAAAGAAATCTTGGGTAGTTTCTGGCTAATATGATCATAATTTTGCACTTCAACACGCTTTATGGAAGAGCATTTCTATTTGTGTACAACACGATCAAATATCATTATGTGTTTAGGGGAATCCGAATACTCTATTGAATAAAAAATGTAACGAGTGATAATAAAACATCTGATTCAGCTTTAGTATCTTAAGGAAGATGTCCAGAAACAAATATTTTTATGAAGCTGATTGTCAACCTGTTTTCTTTTTGACAACACTTTATAGGTTTTCATATACGAGTGTTTTCAGTAACCAAATACACTGCACTAAGCTATTAAATTTATACATATACATGTTTAATAGACATTTTGGCATGATAAAAGGCCCTAGTCTCTATGTGTGTTTTTCAGGGACTATAAGGGCAGTGGTGCCACAGCATGATTCACATGCCTTGAAATTACTACTGCAGGTATTGGCCGATACACAATATCATAATTATCACTTCTGCAAATGTTTTAATTGACAGCTCTCGTAGGAAATCCATGCAATTAATTGTAGAGCAGGAATCAACTATTCGTATGGCTACATCATTAAGTTTCTATAATAGCAATTATTCAGTTTTTACCTTGGCATTATCAATGGCATCATTTTGTTTTCTACTCTTTGGACAGCTCAGTTGAAATATCATTTGGTAATGCCCGGTGCTTAATAAGCTGCTAAATAATAGGCTGCAAATAGAAACATCAGGATTTAAATTGCAGAGTGTTCTTATAAGAGCTGTAAGAAAACAAAGTTTAAGAAATTGGTTTCTTTATCCTTTTGCGGCTCTTCAATTATCATTACTGACTGCTGGTGGTATTGATTGATGTGGGAGAATATTAATATCTGAGATGAGATTGAAGCCATAAACAGTAGTTACTTGAACTTTAACATCTTCCTAATCGTGCTAGGGGTTCTAATATGTCAGGAGCCGTAATATGTCCTTGTATCAACAGATTTATACGCTTAGGATGGGTTTAAGCATAAACTATCTCCATGCTACAGTACGATTCATGTGTTTATAAAAAGAAATTGGGTATTACAATATTAGCTTGAAAGTGGTAGAAAAGAGGTACAACAGAGTGGCTTTATATATTATTATGATTATATAATGCACTTCAAATACGACATACTCCCAGTGACGTCCTGATTTGCAACGACTTCACGAGAGAGTTGTTACATGAATTACTTGTACTGTTAAGGACGAGCTTTAATCCCACCGGGCAAAACTGCAAAAGCCAAACTTATGTACCTTCCTGATTGTATTAGTGTAAGTTTTGTTATGAATTCAAAAACAATTTCTTCAAATTGCAGTTAGCTTCCAATAATCCATCTATAGAAATTGA
>JAAAKL020014508.1:0-11914 GCA_010016065.2 Carybdea cf. marsupialis auct. non (Linnaeus, 1758)
GAAGGGAGGGGAAGGGAAGGAAAGGGAGGGAAAGGGAGGGGAGGGAAGGGAAGGGAAGTGAAGGGAAGTGAAGGGAAGGAAGGGACGTGAAGTGAAGTGAAGTGAAGTAAAGTTGAGTGAATTTAAGTGAATTTAAGTGAAGGGAAGGGAATTTAAGTGAAGGGAAGTGAAGTGAAGTGAAGTGAAGTGAAGTGAAGTGAAGTGAAGTGAAGTGAAGGGAAGGGAAGGGAAGGGACAGGAAGGGAAGTGAAGTAAAGGAAGGTGAAGGGAAGTGAAGTGAAGGGAAGTGAAGTGAAGGGAAGTGAAATGAAGAGAAGTGAAGTGAGGGTTATAGTTGAAGCTGTTAATGCTGAATTTGGATCGTGTTACATTAAATATGGAGAACATTGTATTTTGAGAGTTTTATTGTTTCTGAGCCACCATCTACAGCACTATGCTGTAAATAAGAATAGCCTTCCTATACGTGGTTCTCCTTGTATCTATTGATAGTTAACATAGCCGTATGGAGCACTATACTATCCCTTGGGAAGGGATGCAAAGTGTTTTTTTCCAGACGGAACAATTAAAACAAATCAGAAGGTTTGAATCTTCATACACTAATAAACGAAAAACGGAGCTCTTCTTAGACTAGAAACTTTGCATGTGTGATAATACCGATTTAGCCTATGGTTAAATCCTGGGGACTTCCGTCGCATCTAGAGGACTATAGTTAGTTAAGTCTAGTCTCCGAAACTCGGCACACAAGTGACACAAATACACACGTATAGTTCTATCTCAATGCAACCAATGACACTCTTCCATACGCTCATCTTCATCCTCTTCATCTCTATAAGAATCACTTCTTAAACTGGCATCTAAACAATCCAAATTATAAGTTATTAATCAATCCACATGCGAGAATGAAAAGCAACTCCTAGAAACAGGAGGACCATGTGAACACAAACTAACACAGCATGATCTGCGTAAGTAACTGATGGAGCTTATTTTTCTTGATTTAAATCTACGAACAGAGAAAAATTACAAATACCGATCAATATCTAATGCACAAACAAATTACTACTGATAGATACAAATCGCAGAATAATGACTTACATGCATATGTGAATAACAATAAATCGCACTAATAAATATTACAATAAGATTACAACGACTCTGACCTCTTGAAATCTTGCTAGCTTAGGAGCAAATCTACTCAGGAGCATCAACTAATTTCTATGGCATAAGAATAAAAAGCTCTGTATCTAAAGGTTATAAAAAACGTCTGTGGATTCATATCCCTATGAATCAAGAAATCAAGAAAAAACAAAACTATTATTTGTTCATGAATTCTAGTGGGTGTATGCCTCTAAGGAAGGGTGAAGTGACCACGTGGGTGGTTGAGGAATTCACAATCCCTTGAAGTCATATAAGATTTTAACCATGTGGCTCCATCAATATCTGTTTACAGTTAAATCCTTAATAAAATCCAAACTAAATTCATGCACCATTGTTGTTAGCTTTGCCGTCCTCCTCCAAGTGGTCTTCGGCCTTCCCCATTTCTTTGTCTTCAGGGATCCATCGCAATGCAATTCTGGGGCTGGCCCGAAGCTTAGGGAGTGGGCCTATAGAAGAAGCGACATCTCTACATGTACAACAAAATATTTATAGTTGTGAAAAGCGGACTTAACTCTTAGTACATATAGAGAAGAGACACTATTCTTTACCCTCAGGGGTCCATCGTAATGCAATTCTGGGGCTGACCGGAGTTTAGAGAGTGGGCCTATAGAAGAAGCGACATCTCTACATGTACAACAAAATATTTGCAGTTGTGAAAAGCAGACCTAACTCTCAGTTCATATAGAGAAGGGACATTATACTTGATACTGTATAAAAAGCATTGCACATCTATTCTTAAATCCCACAATTTATGCTATTAGTCTGAGAAAGGCATCTACGCCTATATCTCCGTATGAAGAAACATATCTTCACTCTGTGGTGTCTCCTCCACAGGAACAATAACTTACAAATATTTTTAAAGCTAATTTGCAGTTGTTATTCTTGAGGGCCTCTGGCCTCTTGAATCCCTCTGTTGCAAGGGTAGCCTATGCACTCCAGGAGTATAACGATTATTCAGAATTTTAGTTTACAACAAACTGTCATTTACGTACTAACATCTACTCTTGATTAAATGCTTAATCGGTGTTGCATTCCCAGGTTGCAAGCTATGGTAGATGTATTTCGAGTCCCCAATCCTTAACCTTTCCATCAAGAGGCCAAATGTAAACTAGATGTAGTCGATGTGGTTGGCTATACCCATCGAAGGTTATTCCTGAAAAGAAGTAATATACGCAGATGCTGGAAGGTAACTGTCATGGGACTGCCTTAATTTGACTTGTCTAGGCAACAAAACTATTTAATCTGGATTCTTCTAGAAATTTCTTTAGTTTTCCACTACATTCTGTAATCTTCCAGAACATTCTATAACCCTCTAGAACATTCTAGAATGTTCTGTCACGTTCTATAGGATTCTAGAACCTTCCAGAAGTTTCTATAGAACACACTAGAAATTTCCGGAATGTTCTAGAAAATTCTTTTACTTTCTAAGGATTTCTGTATAAACAAGACGAATTATATATAAGGCAAGAAAGTAGACTTTTAGGCAACTTTCATCGAGGCAAGGAACACAAACTGTAAACGGAGTAATTGACGATCTGTTAATAGATTATTTGACATTGGGCAACCTATCATCTCTGTGAAATACACGAGTAACCTACGTCAACATCTGATTAAAAAGGAGTACGCTATATAATGTAGATAAGGCAAATATATATTTAGAAAGGGGGCTCTTCACATAGGAATGAGAAAGGGTGTCAATTTTTACGTCTACACCAGGAAAGAAACAATAAGGTCATTTTCAGTTTTATTTGAAAGGACACATAATAGTCTACACTTTAAAATGGTAGTGAATCCGACCATGAGTTCTTATTGTAAGGGACTCCAGTCAACGTGGTAATAGTGTTCATACTTAAGCACACTTGAGAGATAATACCTGCTTTTGGATAGTTTTCTTCAGTAGACTTCAAAAAGATGTTATAAAATATAAAATTTTCATACGGAAGACTACTAACCTCTTCCGAACGTTCAGAAAACTGATACGGGAAAAAATCTCTCCTTAATCCAGAAACATCATTTCTATGATGTTAAGGCATTGCCTGAATTTTTCCACGGTCTAGTTTTGATAAACGCTGCACATTATGCTTCTATAATATGCTATTTCGTGATGTCGACAGAGTAGCGTGGATTCTTCCTGCCTCTTGATCTCTTCCCAAACATGCCTGTGTGCATTTTGTTCTGTAAACAACAACCTCTGGTGACACGACCACAGTAGGACCACAGTAGTATGAACCTCCTGTGGGTTCCTAGCTCCTGAGAAGCATATTGGTTGGAAATCCTTTGCTTGGAGCTACTGCGTAATATTCTACTTCTGTAACACATGTCAAAGATATCGCAAGCTTCAGCCTGTCTCTCGGTCGGAGTTCCTACACTTGCTGCCGTAGGTCTATAATTGGAATACTAATAAATGACGGAGTTCCAGTGCAGTTTTTTGCGGATAGCGCGAGATTTGCTTACTGTCAACAAATCTGTTTTGGCATTACTACCGACCACCATTTTCTCTGGATATTTTTATGTCGTTTGTGGATGCCACTTTCATCTTTTTAGAAATCAGCTGTTTCACGACCTCGTGCATGGATTATCGAGATCTTTCTTTGTAACATGCGCAGAAGTGGTTACCTTGACTATCCAATGAAGCACTGTTACCCCACGAACCCATGATGCATTGAAGCCGTGCACATGGCGTTGGCCCAACTCTTCTGTCTTCCTACTTTCGTTCCTTTCGCAGCCACGTTGGTGGGAATAGGTGGACTTCATTCTCGTGCAAAACAGGTGAGTTCGCATAATCAGCCCTTGCTAGCGATCTGTTCGCAGCTTACTAGTAACAATAAAGTGTGGTGATCTCTCTGGACATGACTAGATTGGGATAATCCGACACTGATGGTCGAATTTTACATTTCTGCCCTTTAAGTGCATGTGTCTGCTTCATGTAGCAGTCCTGTCGTTCATATCGATGCCATTCTGAAGTGATATGACAGCACTAGTATCTGTCCGTTTCTGATAACAAAAAGGGTATATTCACTCTTTCTTGTCAAACTTCGTTATGCGAACACCTCTGGCTTTTATTATCATTACGATTCAGTTTAGTTTTGCTTAGCACTGCTGTTGGCCTCACTCTTCTGGTCCCAGCAAGCGAATTCTAGGAGGAGGAAAAGCATATGATTTTTCACTGTTCTGGTACTGATGGACTAAAATTTTATACTTAATGAGATCTATATATTATTGACCCTTTCGATGTCAATTTATGTCGACTAACGGTTATTGTCAGATGACATTGACTTCTTTCGGAAGCTTGTTATGAAATGGTAGCATGTTATCGGTAGAAATCATTTACTGAGCTATAACGGCCATAGCTGGCAGAATTATCTAGTATCATGTTGCTGTGTAGTGGGACCAACAGTTCAACCGAGGTATCCAGGAGATTGGTCTTGTTAGGGCGGTTTGGACAGAAACGCTTACAGAAGCCGGTTTGGGATAGTGGAAGTTGTCTATTGTTTGAAGCACCAGTCAGGCATGCGTCATTAGAATGACATTTGATGTTGTTAAAGACCCAGGTCGGTGTCCGTGTATACCATTTGACAACCGAGTAATCCCCATAACACTTTTTGGGGACTGCCAGGGGGTATATTACACCCCTATGTTTCTCGTAGATTTCTGCTTATTAGCTTCAATTTAATGATGATGGTTAGCCTCAGAAATTTTACCAGGTAGTGTTGACCGTTTCCGCTTCTTGAAAATTCGTGGAATGGCGGGGAAAGATATTGCGTTCGTCTATCATAGTAATTTACTGGAAAACAGAATGGACCTATTGCAAAAGATAACTGCACAGCATACCGCACTATTTGGGAAGGTCGTCTGGTCAGCATCGAGAATATCGGAACTCGATTTGATCAAGAGACTATACAAGGGGTAACCCACGTTGTCTCTTTAAAAAATGGACTTTATTAGTCGAAAGCTGTTCTGATGTCAGCAATGGAACTGCAATTTCAAAAGCCAGTTTCTGTTTTGATGCAACTTTCCACTCTGGTTTGATAAGCAAGGCCTGATTTCTTGTAAGCCAATTTCTTATAAAGAAAGTAAGTTTAACTAGTTGTGTCGACCTTTTGTTCAAGGAAGCAAGCATCATGTCGTCTTATATTTTCTCTGAAACTGAAAAGCCAATAAGATAATTTTTGGGGTCATGTTGCAAGGCTGGAAGTGTGGGACACAAAACCGTGGATGCCAACCAATTGAGATGTGTCATTAACTAATATCTTATTCATATGTTGACTAGTGTGAAGGTTCTTTCTTAAATTCCAGTGTAATACTTTCATCAGGTGGAATCTGCAGCGTTCAGATATCTGCACCTTCACTTCGATCACATTTCAGCTTCCTGATTGATAGGTATTGATTTTATGCTTTAAAGTCACCGAGTCACGAAGTGGGCTACCCAATTAATAGTGATATGAATGCAAACACGTGTGAAAATCTACAGAAAGGAAAGTCCAGAATCACTGCAGAACTTCTATTTCAACTGTTAGATTATGCAAATCACAAGTTATGCTTAGGTCTACTTAGTTACTTTCTGACTCTGCAAGACCTGGGCAAGGCAGTGATCCTCCCATTTCACATATTCACTCAGATCCACAAAGAAGATATTTATCTCAATAAAGTAATCCCTCAATGTCGTTTTCCTTCACCATGACACAACTACTAATTACCCTGTTGAAGAAGCATTCTGTTGCAGAAGCATGTGGTTATAACCCTAGGAAGTACTTATAGGCCCTATTCTATAAGCCAACAAACCTGGACTGTACTCTTAAATGCCAGGTGGTATGATGTTCCCCATGTACAAGGGTACAAAGTATATGAAGTGTAGATGTATATACAATATTTTCAAAGCACACAGCCACAGAAAGTGTAGAAAACCTTGATCTGCAAGAGGATGTACCAGACAGGAACAAGTGGAAGTTGGAAATTTCAGGACCAATGTAGATTTAATGTTTTAAGAAATATGTAGGTTTTAAACTTGAAGGTCGCAGGAGGGTCTCAGTTGAAGATATTTCTTTAAAAGTTTTATGATTTCTAACATTAAAATGAGATGCAGGTCTTAATTAAAACACCTAATTGTGTATAAGAGATTAAATAAGTTTAAGATTATATATATGGTTTCTTCATTGGTAATTGATGTTCCCTGTGTTCTGCAATGATATGGTGTATTGTGCACACATTCTACACATTGCTGTTACCATATTTTCCCTTCTAAATCATCCTAAAGTGTGTCCAAAGAAAACTATACATTACAGTGTTATGCCAAAATGTTTATCTAAGGTTATTCTCTTGTTCTGGAAAGTGGTATCGTCATTGAATACATTACCAGTTGCCATTACTACATTAATGACAGACAGGTACTTACTATTGTATAACGTTTCATACATATTCATTGTATTATACATGATGATCATCAGTAGCAGTCAACAGAAGGAAATATGCATCTCTGCTACCCTCTTTTTGGGAACCACAGGACCTCTCTTATGTAACAGTTCCATTTAACATTCACTGGTGATCCAGTTCTACTTTATTTACCTCCTGTATTAACAGTTGCTTAGCTAAGTATTGACTTTGCCTGCATTCCTGCCCTATAGCTCGATAGTCAGGTCTTACTATTCCACAGGACCTTGACTGAATCAACAAACCAAGCTTGCAATGGAATCAACATAAGTCTACAATAGAAACAAAGCAGCAAATTGTCACTAGCCTTTAACTATTGATCCAGTCCTCTTGGAGTGAAGGTGATTCCTAATCTTAGCATGTAATATTCACTGTCAACTTAACCTTGAGTTGATTGATCAACACATTTCAATATTTCAATCAGAGAGTATCTGATGATTGGTAGCCTATCCTTTGTTTAAACTTGACTTTCTCAACAATGTTGTGCTATTGTTTCTTTAGGGGCTCTTGCCTCTCTATTGTAAAATCACCTTTTCCAGGCATGCATCTTTTCTTCAAGAACTTGTCAACAAGTCTTGTGCTTACAAGCATTTACTTGTTTCTTTCCAAAGGTATGATTTCTGATTAATACAAGTTTTGAGAGAGCAGTGATCGTGGAGAATTGAGATTGTCAGACAAGAAACATTTCGACATGCCTGTCTCTTCTTTCGTTTAATATATAGTCTGGTAAGAACATTGAGGTATTGTTAGTGAACTAAATATTATAGAAATAGATCTGAAATGCCTGCCACATAGTACCTATACATGCACTTCCAGACTAATTTTCCTTTAGAGAACTAACAGTGGCAAATAATCACCATAATTTAACTTGTAAACTATATATGCCTTGAATCTTTGATTATGTTGATATGCATCTGCCTGTGTCACCCAGGATGTATTCTATTGAAGGTTTCATTTATTTAGGTACATGGATGCACACATACAAGCATACATGCATATGTAATACATATATGTTGATATGTATATTGGTATTATTAGAATGTCTTCAACAGTAGTTCTGAAGATCAGCTTTGTGTGCTAAATTTTTTACATCATTTCAATTTGATGTGACAAATGAGCATGAAAGGAATAGAACATCACATTACAGTACACTTGAAATGAAGAACAAGATGAGAGAAAAGCACCTATCGTTTTATAGGATCAACAGGCCATTTCAATCAGATGGCCTTGAAATTTGTCTTTCAATAGATTTAATAGTCGGGTATCAATTGTTTAATGAATTGAACTCTCCACATTAGCTTGTCATTATCATTTATACCCGATGTGTTTCTTTAACCTCCAGCTCTATGTGTTTCAATGTTTACCACGTAAACAACAAACACCATCTTGTCAATTCAACTCCTCAAAGTAAGGGATTGTAAAAATGTGGTTTGGGCCAGGTTTTATCCTTCAATTGTATTCAATTTCCATTCCTGTTTAATACTATAAATTTTCTTAGACAAGACACTGTTCATTCTAATGAAGGTGAATATGGACATATTGACTTCAGGTCCGAGAATTAAGACATTGAGTATCTTTGTTATCTTAAATGCTTAGTCTCTAACATTACATTTCATCCAGCAAGAATGAGATTTTTGTAAGTTAATTTCCCTCCATCGTGTTAATGTAATTTGTGTACTGTTCATTAAATTAAGTCTATTACAGGCTTAAAACCTGACAACAACATGGCTTTGTAGAAAGTGACCCCACATTTTAAAGTTGCTTTTCCTGGTTAATATTTTTAAGGAATTAAGCAGACCTGTCTATAAAGAAATCTCCAAAGAAATGGTATACTGTAAGTAGGTGTACATGACCACTCCACGTTTTGGTAACGGTGGTCATTGTAAGTAATGCCACAAAGGAAACTGTTGTACAAAGCATCAACCAAATATGTTCAATCTATCAGGTTTTTACTGACAGGGACCAATAAGGCTGGGATGTTTCAGATTGGTTACTTGTAGATATCCTGGACAGGGTGCCCACTTAAAAATGCAAATGCTAAGCCATGCTCCATTTCGAGCACAATCATGCAACAAAGAAGTAAAAGTTATACTTGCTGGGAATGGCCGTCACTTTATACATCTTTCCTGATGCAGTCTTCTTGGCATTTAAAGGGTTACAGACTTTTGACTTAAACTTACAGTTTAAAATTGTGTGCGACAAAGAGTGGTGATTATGCATGTAGGTGTGGGGTATAAGAGTACACATAGTATCCATTTCTCATAAATGATACCTGTGGACATGTGCTAATCTTGTTTTAAGTAGTTTGTTGGTGGTACAAAACAATAAAGCTGCTTGAATAGTGAAAACACTGTAGTAGTGACCTGTTTTGTCTGAAACTCCTCAGAGTACAAAGTTGTCAGAATTCAGATAAGAAATTAATAAAACTGTGTTTTGAAAGTAGCCAATCGGAGGTCTAGGATGGCTAGGTGAAAAGCTGACCTAGCTTTGCCTATTATGCAACAGTGGTCATCTGTATGCAATTTTGCACAGGCTGGGTTTCAAGCAAGTGCTGCCCTGTGGGAGAGTCACACTGCTTAATAGTTCTTTTGGCTTTAGAAACCCAAGGTGGCTGTTTCCTAGTAGGATCTGATGCTTGGTGGATATAGGACAGAGTTTGCTGCTTGAGTCTATCAACAAATCTCAGTCTTGTGTCCAACAATGATTTTTCTTATCTCAATTCTGATGATTTTGTACTCTGAGGAGTGTCTGACAAAAAGGCTTTTCAGTACTTGAATGTTTTCACTATTTTGTGCAGTTTTAATCTTGTTTTGTGAAAATTCGACAAGAAATGTAGCCATGGTAAAGATGGCATTTTCAGGCATACCTGAAGCACAATTAAAGCCATGCCATAAAGTGAACATAGTGGAATAACCAGCTGCTCTCTGTGATTCAAAACTGACAATTGTGTAATATCAATCAGAAGGAGAATTTACATCACATCCAGAAAATAGCAGGTTTGACTTGTTGCTAGAATGCTGGAACTGTAGCAGATGCCCATTGCAAGTTTCTACTAATATTAGTGAGTCACTAGTTTCCCCACTGATTGTTGCAGCTCAGAAACCACTTGTTCTAATTAGGAGCAAAGGGGTAAAGGAAGGGATCCTATTCTAATTGACTCGTAGGAATAGATCTCTTTCAATGTGGAGAAGTGGAAGGTGTTATGGTGACATAAAGGGAATGTACTATAAGTAAGAGTCATTGCAATGCCATTATGGTAGAGGTGGGTGTGGGTGGAGCTTTGTTACTCTAAATATGTGATGACTTTGGCAGGTAAGAGTAGGTTGTTTCTGAAGTGTAACTTCAAGTTTCTGTCACTACAAAGTTTGTGTAGTTGGCATTATTATTGAAAGTCTGTGTAAATGTTACCTATTTCATTGAATCACATCCCAAGTTATAAATGTTTTACTCCTTGTGTAGACTTTAGCATCATCAGCTTAAAGTTGATATTGGCTAATTTTTCTGTTTTGGATATTGAAAAAGCTGACCAGAGCTTATCAGAACTGGAAGATTTTGCCTAGAAAGTAGGATGATGGATGATGTTGATGATGATGGTTTTTATTTTAGGAATTTCCAGTATAATTTCCAGGTATCAGGTACCTCCATCTATTGATATACTGAATGCTTGAACAATAGGGTGGGTTTTGTGAGACAGAATTTGGTGGTTTGTACAGTCATTCTTACCCGTTTGCTCTGCCGTGTTATGCACTTGGTTGGGGGTCCAATCTCAATCCTACTGCCTACAGAGGGAAAATTAAGAAGAGGTGAAAATTAACACTGCAGCAAAATTTATGTAATTTATAAAATAAGTTCTATTCAAATTCTTCCATATCAATTTGAGATATTTAAAGGGGGTTGGGTACAGGTGATCAACATCTATGCTTTGTATATTTCCTTAAGTATACCATCTGAAGATCATTCACTTCCTGTAAATCTACTGCACGGCCATTCATGAACCTCCTGTTGTTTGTGTTTGGTTCATTATGTTAGATAGTTCTTATTATTCCTTTGACAGTGGTTTACACTAGGCTGTTCCCCCCTCCCAAATTATTTTTCTTTCAGAAATAGAAAAAAGGCTTGTGATCCATAAGAGTGTGTTACAAGTTACTAGTTAAGGCAGACTATTGGCCTTATGGTACTTAAATCCATATTTGACATACACAGCTCTTTCAGAATTCATACTTCACTTTATCAACCAATGGCCAAGCGGTAGTTAACTGATCAAAAATTCCCTGAACAGGAGTTGGACATTTATTAAATATTAATAAACTTGAACGTAGCTTAATATGATAACACTAAGGTTTTTTTTCAATCTGATGTTACTAGTGTCACATTATGTTAACATATAAACTGCTCCCAAATGTAGTAGTTTCGTATGTCTACACTGGTGTGGGGCTCCTCTTGGTCGGCTCTCCTTGCTGAGAGTTTTCAAGCCCCCACACGACAACAATGTGGGAGTCCCTGTCGCGGGGGGCTCCCAAATGACTAGATTGGAAAACCCTTGTATCATAGAACTGTTTATCCAACTTTTGCAGTTTCACTTTGATATGTTAGAAATAGGGCTAAAATAGTGCACTTAGTTGAAGCAGGAACTTCTTTAAGTAGGAAGAGGAGTTTGTTTTACGATGATGTTACATTGGAAGGGAGTCCATCCAGACAGGATTTTCAGAGGTTTTTAGGAGCATCATATGTTAATGAAAATTGTGACATTGTATCGACGTATTTTTCAGACACTGACTACATCAATTGTCTACATAAAGTTAGAACGCTTCCGTGAAGAATATTTAGGATATTAGAGGATTGCAAAGTGTTTTTATTTAGGGAAGGAACTCTAACAATCCAATACCTACTATGCATTTTTTATAGTTCTGATGTGATTGATGTAGGGTAGGGCATGCTCGGCTCCCTTGCGATGCGATGAGAGACTGTATGCCAGGCTCTCTTTGTGGACTACTGGTGCTATTTAGCAGTTCAGGTACTCAAGATGATATCAAAATGTTTTTGGTTCATGTCGATGTTACAAAGACCTTGTCAGATACAGAATTCCTGACTCATATTGGGTTGTGTGTTGCCAAACTTTACTAGTCTTTTAGTACAAAGTCGTAACTACAGCATCAGTTGAATACTAACATTAAAAAATGGGCGTCTTCCTTAACTTATTATTGTTATTATTTCATAACTCATTCTGGGTTGATGTTACCCGTAATTATTTCAGTCTTCGAAAGCTGCGTGCAACAAGTTTCCAGGTGACGAAGACTTTTATTCTCCTTACATCTGCAAGATTTTTCTTATC
>JAAAKL020014509.1:0-11911 GCA_010016065.2 Carybdea cf. marsupialis auct. non (Linnaeus, 1758)
ATAGAATGGATGGAGACAAGTGTGGATATAGAATGTGTGTATATAGAATGGATGGAGACAAGTGTGGATATAGAATGTGTGTATATAGAATGGATGGAGACAAGTGTGGATATAGAATGGATGGAGACAAGTGTGGATATAGAATGTGTGTATATAGAATGGATGGAGACAAGTGTGGTTATGGATTTGATTGAGCATGGATTTGCCCATAGATTGAGTAGATTGATGTCGATTGAGGCAGATCATGTGGGGGATAAGCAGTGTATCATGAGTGGATCAAATCGATGGAATGTAAGCGAAGCAGGGATAGAAAGTACTTTTCTAGTCAGTTTAACGGCGATTAATTGTTAAAACGTCAAACGTGCGATGGTGCTGGAGTCAGTCGGAACGACGTCAATACGCTAATTTAAGATATCCGATTTCACTCTTTCACTATTTACTAATACTACGCAGTGATAATCAACCAGCCTCCCCTTTTACATTATAATTGTATAATTATGTGAGGGTTGTTTGAGTATCACCCCCGACCTCGCTTATCCATCCATCTCCCATCCATTCCTACAACTAAGCACAGAGTAGTAAATTGATTAACGTAACTAGTTGAACTTACAAATGTATGTGACCGCACCTCAATAAATTCATCGTGAGTCAACTGAATGCCTTTAATATATATTAGCTTTATAATTTATTTTGACGTGAGAAACTGAAGGTAGACATCAGTGATATCGTGGGGCCACTAGGAATCGAACCCACAGTCTTTGTAGTTGCACAACTAATGATGCTTTACCACCGTTCCATACGAACGAGAAAGTAGATTTTGGATTTTAAATATACCAATACTTGTCGACTCAGTTGATGCCATAGTTGGTAGATATTTATCTTGTCGTGAGTCTTAGTCTTTTTCTGAGCTACGTTTCAAGAGATACTTCAACCATCATCAGGCTGATGGGCTGTGGAGCTTATTTGCGGAACCTACGTGCCCAGCAATATTGAAGAAAACACAACAAACACAGAAATAAGCATGGCGCCACATCTACAACAGGTTCGATCCCTACTTCCTCGGAAGTCCGCAAGCTCACAACATCTACCATATATGTGTATGTCTATTTTTAGATTGCGTCACTAGATAGTTCTGCCCTCCTGGTAGAGTTAAATACATGAGGCTCAATTCTTTGTGTGTTTGTTTTAGCTAACCCTACTCCGGTAAAGTACGGTTTGAATAGCAGGCGTCTTGGGTTAGGGAAAGTGTGTGAGTTTACTGAGCCAGTGCTGATTCTCCCGTTTGCAGCAGCGTACTCTTTTCGCGGGTCACCATTTGTAGCAATTGTAGATGAAAAATCTTGGTGCAACGGGGAATCGAACCCACGGTCTTCGTAGTTGCGTAACTGGTGATGCTTTAGCCCTAAACTACGGTCCCATACAAACTAGACAGTGAATTTGAGATGTCCTTATATAACAGTCTTCATAATTGCAACTAACTAGGCTCCACCACTACATCGTCTTTTTATAAAAGGTTCACTTTTTTAACAGTCACCAGATTCAAAATCTTTGAATGATTAAAAAGTTCAAAGAAAACTACTTCGACTCATTTTCCATGCTCATGAAAAATTGATTTTTTCTGCGTCCACATATTCCATCGAAAGCATTATCAGTAAGGCTACCTTTGTGCAAAAGCTCATTGAATCAACATGCTTTCAAGTACTTGCTTACCAGACCAATTCTTAAAGCTTGTTTTCAAGTGGTAGTGTATTGCAGTGTGAAATCTTTTCTTTTTATTTAGTTAATTAGTCATTTGTACGTAGTAGGGCATCTGTTAAGTTCGATCTACTTTCGATTGGAGTGATTTTGATTTTCTGTTACATGACCCACTCTTCTTCTTCGTCTTTTAAAATTATTAAAAGATGCTCCTATCCAGGCCCATTGCTTTATTGGTACATCATTAGTTATCTGACTAGGGAGGCAAGTTAGATGATTTGGTAGAGAGCTGGTCTAACAAGCAGAGCGTTGATGGTTTGAGTCCACCCTCGGCCATCAATCTGAAACTCCTATAGCGAACCCAGGAGTAAAATGGGTGCCTACACTTAGCTGTGGAAGGATTCTACCTCACCATGCCGTAGCTCAGGACATGTGATTCTCTACCACATCACATCCCCTAAGATCTAGGGTATGGGATTCGCTTGACTGTTATATTTTTTCCACTTAAAATGTTAAAGGACACTTCTTATCCTGGCTGGGGAGAAGCCGTTTGCACTATTGATATATCGTTTGTGCCTTAAATTTTATGTTTTTTCCCACTCAGTATAAAGTGTTAAGCCATATCCATGTCCTTATCATGGCTGGGGAGAAGCCGTTTGCACTATTGATCTATCGTTGGTCACTTCACTGTTATGTTTTTTTCCCTCTTAGTATAAAGTGTTAAAGGACACTCCTTATCCTGGCTGGGGAGAAGCCCTATGCTTTATATTGATCCTTGCCTCCGCTGTCTGGATTCCTCTGGTTGCAGTTCTAAGAAAGTTTGATCTATTCCGATTAAAGGAAGAAGGTATGATTGATCAGGAGTCAACTTTATGACGTATTCCGCAGTAGATGAGCATATTACACAGGGTTCACCAGGAAATATATAGGAAACTGTTTTGCTTTCAGGAATAATACTGAAATTTGATAGTTTTATCCGCTTCCTATAGAATATGTTATATGGAATTTCAGTAGTGCATAGATGTATTGTTTGGGTCGATATGGAAACGAAAAGTTATAGGGGAATACAGAGAAGTGGTAAAGTAAAACAACCCTGTTGCTTGAATATCGCGTTACCATGAAAGATACAATGTATAATGCTGAAGTGCACAAGGCGATTTTGTAGCAGCCGATGAAGCGTACAGCTATAGGAAGAACTAAATAGACAATACATAGTTGAATGTCGGTACTGTAGGAGTGGAAGTGTCAGTGAGTCCTAAACGTCATTTTTTGATGGCCGTTTAATTGGGGGGGTTACCATAGTAAAAATTGGTGTCGTAGGTAAACTGTTTGTGACATCATTTCAATTCTCCCTTGTTGATGTTAAGTTTTAAACCGGGTCAGAAACTGAAATTCGGTCAAGAAATATAAAAATGCAGGATATAAACAGTGGTTTCTCAGACCTTTAACATATGCTCTTTACTGACGTTGGACATTTTTTGTAAGGTACTACCAGAAATAGACACCTGAAACGGTTTGCTCACAATATTGAAATCCAAGCACCTTTCTGTCAGGTAAGAGGAGAAGGCCCTTGTTAGAACTGTGTATATATTCGATTATTAGCCTGTGTTAGGTTGAGCACTCTACACTTGAGGCGGTGCCAATGCTGTTGCATTATGCATTGTACATGCGCAGTTTAAGCACTCTAGCATGGTACCATAGCATGGTACTTCTTTAAGCACCTTTGAAACAGCGTTGCTAGCTGCATAGCTATAGTTTTTGCTCTACACACTGTGCCCTCTAAGAGCAAAACGGTGATGAATTTCACCAGTTCAGCTCTGATACCCAGGGGTGTACCTTTGAACACTCAAGACCGAATCCAGCAAAGCAAGTACACAGAACGACGCGATTTAGATGCAATAGATCTGGTCTCTTACAAAGGCGAACCTAAGAGGCAGAACACCGTTTAAATGGGAGACGCGTAAAATGCGAGAAAGCTAGAGATGTACTGTCCTAGAATCTTTCTACATGGACTATGCTAGAAGGTTTTTTTAACCATAGATATACTAATCTAGAATCAAATGACTTGAGATGGAAATATGTAGAATGCAAAATTGAGAGTTATACTTTGCCAGAAAAACCATCTTTGGGTTAAGGTTAGGACTAGGGTAACAGCATCCTACTCTCGCAATGCGATTCTAGGAAAGTACTATTACTAATACTACTTTCCTAGAATGTCTTGAAAACTGAATTCGATCTAAGAACATCTTGGCAAGAGAATTTCTATAATTGCTTGTCAATTCTAGGTTAGTATGTACCCTATAATTCTATCCTTTTACTACACTCCCTTGAATGAATGTGGAAGACGAGATCAGATTAGCTCTGATGGAGACTGGTCATAGTCTCAGAAAGCGTTTTCCTTACCTCAGTTGTAAGATGCTGTATATGGATTGTGTTTTTGATGCGTTGTGTTTGTTTTACAGCTGTTGTAGATGAACGTAAACTTGAAGCCAAGAACGAGGCTGTTGAAGAAGAACTACATGTACACCCAGGAGCAGTGACGCCATCCATGTCACGTGTACCTATGGTGGAATTCGAAGAGAGTGAGGATAAGGCCGTTGGCAAGTAAGATAGTCAAAGGCCTGGAGGCTACTACATGAGCGGAAGTTACTGTCACCATAGCAACTGCAGTCACTATAGAAGTACAATCAAGAATTGGGAGTAGCTGTAGTTTGCAGGAAAAATGGGTGGACTGGGTTTGAATACCATGGCAAGAACCATATATATGTAGCCCCCGACGGTTTATAAAGACTTTATATAGCAATACTTTTGGCTTACACCCGTATGCCACCTAGACAGCCAGATATCAAGTAAATGCATAACAAAAATATCAATCAATCAACTCCCTTTAGTTGCCTTATGTCCAATTATGTACAAAGTGAGTTCTGTACAAAATGTTTCCCGAGGAGGCCAGGGTGAGACCTGCCCTTTGAAAGATATGCTATTTTCCTATTAGTCGACGAGATTTCTTTGTCGTAATGCACTAAGCTTACTTTAAGGTACTGCTGCCTTCTAGATCTTCTCCTACGATGAAGCTTTCGTTGAATTCCGTCGCCAATAAGGTGTCGACCGATAAAACGCAAAATATTTTGTCCAAGTCTACTGAATGTTGGTTTTGCCCTACTGAAGCAACAGCAGCAAGTAGCCTAGTAGCAGAAGCCATGCGTAGTGTAAGACGTTAGATCTCCTGCCACTCACATCGGAAGTGGAAATGATTTCATGTCTGACCAGCCATGTGTCGAGCGATAAAACGCAAAATATTTAATCCTAGGCTACTGAATGTTGGGTGTGCCCTACTGAAGCAACAGCAGTAAGTAGCCTAGTAGCAGAGGCCGTGCGTAGTGTAAGACGTTAGATCTGCTGCCACTCACATCAGCAGTGGAAATGATTGCATGTCTGACCAGCCATGTTTTGATTTAAAGGGCTCTGGCGACGCGAAGGTCGTAATAAACGTCGCCCGTAAAGAACATGCGTAGTTGCCTTGTGATGTGTATCGACCTTTCACTCTGTCACATACAAAATGCCCTTTAGATGCGTGCAGTACCTTTTTACATTCCCTTTGTAGCATATATGCACAGGCATTATTGCAATCACTTTCAAAAAGGAAATGGGCTTCAAGGCATCCAATGGGCGTGCGGAAAAACTGCTGCGTATTAATTACATTTGGCTCGCAAATCAGAACTTCAATTTCGATTGAGGAAAGTTATCGCCGATACGGGAAGAAAGCTTCATCTTTTCTAGCCGATAGATGCATCTTTAGGGATATATTTTCAAGGGAAGTGACTCCCTATGATATTGACACCATTGCATGGATGAGATGATTCACCCATCCTGATAAGTTCAATGCTTAGGTAGCAAGCTTTGTTGTTACCATGGTAGCACCATCAGGGGAAGTGACTCCTTATGATGATGACACCATTGCATGGATGAGATGATTCACCCGTTCTCATAAGTTCAATGCTTAGGTGGTAAGCTTTGTTGTTACCATGGTAGCACCATGTTGTTATGCAATTGGCATACACGTGTGCTTTCTGATTCTGGGTCTTATGATTGCCCGATTTTTGCCATTTTTTATCCATTGTCTTAACCTTTGCATTCACCGTCTGCTCACCAATAATATCGCCTTCCGTCTTACCTTGGTGTCACTATCCTGCATTTGTCGTGTATTTTCGTATTGTCTTTCATGTCACAGTTTTTAATATTTTTTAAAATTTACCCACTTCATTGTTTTTTACGGGGTCATCCCATTGTTTTCGTTGCCATTGTCAATGTCACCGGCATCAATATGGTCATCGGTATGGTGAAGATATTGCTTATAGATGGAATCGCTCATTGAATTGACTACCAGTCACATCGTCTTAGTGTTCTCCTTTATTTAGTTAAGTCTTTTTTTCTATTAGATATCCTCTTAAGTATAGTAGTTGTTTATCTCTCTTCTTTCTTACCTTCATCCTCATTTGTCACTCCTAATGGTTATTCAGTGTTACTATC
The DNA here is from genome assembly GCA_010016065.2 of Carybdea cf. marsupialis auct. non (Linnaeus, 1758). Classification (NCBI taxonomy): domain Eukaryota; kingdom Metazoa; phylum Cnidaria; class Cubozoa; order Carybdeida; family Carybdeidae; genus Carybdea; species Carybdea cf. marsupialis auct. non (Linnaeus, 1758). Next base: position 6,226 of record JAAAKL020014509.1, read on the forward strand.
AGCAGCAGCATATTTTTGAGCTGCTGCTGTACTGACGAGCTTTCTCATTCCCGTCATCAGTTTTCTCGTTCTTTCCCCTTCAGCAGCATCATATTTTTGAGCTGCTGCTGTACTGACGAGCTTTCTCATTCCCGTCATCAGTTTTCTCGTTCTTTCCCCTCTCTTCGTCTAACTTCTTGTCTTTTTTGTCCTCATGTCTCTCTTTCTTGTGACCCTTTCTTTTCGTAATTTCTCGTCCTCCTGTTGCCTTTCCTCTTGTTTTTCGCCCTCCTTCTTTTCGCCCTCCTTCTTTTCGCCCTCCTTTTTGCTCACTTTCTTCTAGTCCTCTTGTTCCTCGTCCTCCTGTTTCGTTCCTCCTTACTTCTTATCATGATCTTTTCCGTGCGATAACATATAAGTTTTACTCTGAATCTTGGCTGAAAATCGGGATAAGCTGCATTTTATCATAATCGTATTGTCTTATTTTAGTACCCAGGTCTCAAGCCTGGAATAGGACCCAATAGGATATTTGTCCAGATCTGTTCCCTGAACTTTATGGGCACCGCAAAAATGTATATGAAGTATGAAAATCCTTTGACTATGTGTGAATCATCTTTTCTCTTGTCATTAATTTAAAAATTGTTCTTTAATTGATTAACCAATAGAGCCTTTGGAGAAGCTGACCGACGCTTTTCGGTTCGCTTCATAGAGCATGTCTTGTAATGTCTTCATTTGTTCCGTTAATGTTAAAACACAATTTCACAGATTCTTTGTAACCTAGTAACACCAACTGCAGTTTATTTTCAAATTATCAATCCGTTGTTTATGTATATAAATCAAGTCAATTGCCTGCAGTGACGTAACACAGAGCATGCGCATTAGAGGAGATTAGGCAAGTAGTGCTCGAGGTGTAGTTCGGTGTATCACAAGTGACTTGAAGCAAAAGCGACAGTTTGTGTGGGAATTCAACATTCTGTTATCACGACGTTCATACGTAGCCACAAGTCTTCTTTTGGGGGGATTTTTGCATACCTGTACCACAGTTGGCTTGTGTTACCAAAGCTATAACCGAGTGCCCGTCTTGTCGCAAGTTAATGTACTAATTTGGGGTTAATGAATGAAGGCCTGTGACTTTAGAAAGGTGATATAGCGTAGGCGACTTCATTTAGGCGACTGCAGTCGTGCATCGAGACTAGCATTAGCTCTTCGTTACAACAAACAAACAACAGCACAAAACGTAGAATTAATGAAGTGCAGAAGAATACAGGCCATCCTTGTAAGAAATATACAGAAATTATTCGTTCAGGAGAGTATAGGCAATCCTTGTATGAAAGAATGGAAGCAACCCTTGTATGAAGAATACCATTTACGATAGAAATGATAAAGAGAGTGCTGTTTACGATAACTAACGACAATAGTGCTGTCGTTTACGATACGCAGTGGGAATAGGATTGTGGTTTACGGTAACTTACGTTAACAGGACTGTTGTTTACGACAAACAATGGCTCCAAGACTGCCGTTTACTATAGCTAATGGCAATAGGACTGTCGCTTACGATAAACAATTGTAATAGGATTGTCGTTTACGTTAACATGCGTTAATAGGACTGTTGTTTACGACAAACAATGGCTCTAGGACTGCCGTTCACTATCACTAATGTCTCTAGGACTGTCGTTTACGATAGACAGTGTAGGGCACGTTGCTTTAGCAACAGTTTCAATGATAACGAATGCATGCATAGCTTGGACTTGAACTGAAACAAAGAGCTCTTTCCAAAAGAAGACGGGTTGCCTTTCAACACTTCCTGGCCTTTTTCGGAGGGTTAAGTGCCCATTATGCTACATGGAAGGCGAATGGCATACCTCCTGGCCCCGAAAAGCTTTTAGATTTGATAAGCAGTAACATGTAGATTTCCTTTTTTCCCTTTTTGGGTATGTTGCAAGTCCTCGATCGTGTAGACATTGATGCAGCAGAACCTGATTTGGTGGATTGGTATTGATCGTACTAGATTCATTTTTTCAAGTTATCAACACAAACAGTTCATTTGGGAAGTTGATCACCTGCGGTCATGTATCGCACATGCACAGGATGTAGAAGTACCCCTACTAACTCGCGTTAGATACCGATCCGCTGAGGGACGCCTCTAATAGATGTGAGGCAAGGAAGACAACTGGTCTCAGTTTCTGCACGTTTATGTGCTCTTGTCATAGATCTTAAATTTTTACAGTAGATATGAATAGTAAGGAACTGCGAGTGATAACCACTTGTCAGCAAGATGATAAAAAACGAATGGTGAATACACACCAGCAGAAAACCTAGGGTTTTGTGTAGATCTGTTATGGGAGTGAAAACTAAGACATGGAGAAGTTACTATGGCCAAGTTATTCATCACCACTTAGATTGTAACTGTTTTAATAAGTATCAACAATGCGCATGGGAATCTGTATGTTCCGGTTTTTATAGATATGATCGAAAAGTTACCCATAGTGTCGTGAAAATCTATCCGTCTGTAATTTCGCGTGTAGTCGAGATCTACCGAATTCAGAAAGGACACTTCCAGAGTTTGGTCACCTCTTCTTGGGGCTATGGTCTGCCACTCGAAATTTGCTCGAAAATTCATCTAGTCATTATTTAGGTATCCTAATCATGAACAGACTAACAGGCAGACAAATAGAAAGACAACCAAGGTTGAGATGATGACCACCTTCAAGGTTAGTTTTGTAAACAAAAGGAATCGATTCGTAGCGATTATTCGAACGATTCGTAGCGATTATTCGAACGATTCGTAGCGATTATTAGAACGATTCGTAGCGATTATTCAAACGATTCGTAGCGATTATTAGAATAATTCGTAGCGATTATTCGAACGATTCGTAGCGATTATTCGAACGATTCGTAGCGATTATTTGAACGATTCGTAGCGATTATTCGAACGATTCGTAGCGATTATTCAAACGATTCGTAGCGATTATTCGAACGATTCGTAGCGATTATTAGAATAATTCGTAGCGATTATTCGAACGATTCGTAGCGATTATTCGAACGTGTACGTGGAACCACCACCACTCATTTTGGTTTCTGATCCTGTGTGCAAGATATCATTTATATAACATTTTTATCAGTCTTTAAGATAAGGAAAGAGAAGCTACCGATAGATTGCATGTTTTGGGTTGGATGCCACCCCAGGTAGAGAGAGCATAGTTGTTACGTCACTGCATCACTGTATATAATTAGGAATTATCTACGAACGATATTTGATCCATCTTTCAAATGAAAGATTTTGCCATCAATTTGTTGTTTTTCAGATTTTTTGGCGAGGATTTTATGATTCATGAGACTCAGCGTGTTTCTGTTATTCAAATTCGATTATTTTGTAAACAAAAAGAACGATTGATCGTTTCCATTTATTTAAAGTGGGTTGACATGATATTCGATTTCAATACGAAAGAGTAGTAGGTAACCTTAGGACTGTTTGGTCAAGTGGAATGTCAATTGTGTACTCGAGGTGAAAACTTATTCTCTCACTTAAGTTTACTGTTTTTGCCTGTTTTCAGTCATTTCTGTCTTATTTTATTGTAGATAGCTAGATCTTGATGCCATTTGAAAGTGATATCCCCCCCCCCCCCAACAACCCAAATTTTCAGTCGAGTGAAGATGCTGGGGCAGTTAGATACCCACGGTTCGACAACTAAGATAGCATTAAGTTTTCACAACCGGGTGAAGATTTCTGAGTGTGACCTCAACCCGGGAGATGAAGATTTCACTGGTTATTAACTGTAACAAGGATCAGGGGCTCCGAAGAGAATCACAGGGCAGTAGTATTGTTGAGCTTGTGAGAATGGAAATCTGAAGAAATCGTAACAGTTGACGCAAATAGCTTTAGCATGTTTGATTGTCACGTTATAGCAGCAGTGGCGAAGACATGGAGCTAGGGTAAATTACTCCAAGTATCTCATTACAGGATTTTCTTATTGTGCGATATTGATGCCCTAGGACTTTAACTATGTGCAATCTGGTATGCCAGGGACAGAGTGGTTTGACCCAACTGGAGGCTGAATCTCAACCAGCTTATCTACATCCTATACTCTTCCCAGTCTCCACTTCTTCCTATACACCCATCATCTGGCTTTATGCCGGTTGTAACCACCCTCTGTACTCTAATTAAGGTATTATCTGGGTTTATTATTGTCTCTTCGGTAATTTTAGTACTTGGGCTCATCCTTGCCACCAATGTTCCTAGATTTTCAACTCAGTGTTGCACTGGATATTGTGAAGAAACGCCTGAGTTCCTATCAGCTGGCGAAGTGAACTATCTACCGGAATTGCTTATCGTAAATTGGAACGTTTAATTTATGCAATTGATGACATCACACTTGACCAATCCGGTGGTATGTGTTAATGGTTATTCGTACGAAGTGGGTTTTTAGTTGACGTCATTCTAATACTGACTAGTTTTGTCGTGTGTTTTTACCCGCCTTGACTTCTTCGGAAGTCTTTCACCATTTTCGAGGGCATGTTGACCGCCCCAAAATTTCAATGCCTCACTTTATAGTAGACTCAGAGAATTTGAAGTTATAATAAATTGCCTGACTTGTGTTTGAATACGTTAAATTTTTAAAGCGGACTGGTTTATTGTTTTCTCTAGCCAATCACGTTTTGCGCGGCGTTCACACGTGATTTTTTTACTCGCATTCGAATATCGTATTCACGTTCCATGCCCGTGTGGCTGTAGTTGCGCTTTGCTTGTTTGCATCAGACATGTTTACCTCTCGCTACTTGCAACTGCGCTCGTTACATTCACTGATCTCTAAAAAGCAGTGTATCGAGCATCTTTCGTCTCAAGTGAGGTCAGTCTTCGAGCGTCATTTTAGTCCCCATCAAACAAAGCTTGTAAACAATGTTACGTAACATGGCGGACCTTCCCGCGCTATTTCTCTTTTGGGAGGTAGTATTCGTGACCACACGTTTTCGCAGTGGGAAACAATGAGAAGCTCGATCCAGTCTTTGCTAGAGATCAGTGGTTAAATTGTTGTGTGTTGTCATCGGGCCTCGTACCGTCAATTATATTTGAGTCACGGAGAACAAAGAGCATTAACCCACAGACGCGCATTGTTTGCAGCGGTATGACTGTTTCTTTGCCGTTCTAGACTGATTCTCGTTTTGGATCTATAACAGTCATTTTGCTTGTTGCACCAACAAATATACTACCGGAAATTGTTCTTGTCGCTGCCCATATTTAGACTTTCGATTAGAGAATTCGAAGCTTGGAAATCGAACTTTCGTATGAGATATTCGAATAGCAACCCATTCTTTAAAGTATCATGGAGTATTAGAGAGAAGAGTTCATGAATTGCAGCAACCTGAATCTCGTACATTAACGGCTGATCATTTATGGAATTCTCGCGTCTACGTCATTTCATTCTCCAAGTTTTTCTAGTACAGTGACCCGAAACTAGGATTACACCGATATGACAAGTGTCTGTTGTAAAGTGATCGAGGCTGAGATAAGTCGTAAGAGCCCACGCCGCCTCAAGCCAGCTGAAACAAGGTACAACCCACTGATCTCTAAAAAACACGGGATCGAGCATGTTCCGTCTCGAAGTGAGGTCTGTCGTTGGACGCAATTTCAGTCCCCACCACACAAAGCTAAAAAACAATGTTACGTAACATTGCGGATTTCCCCGCGCTATTTTTACTAATGGGGGCC
>JAAAKL020014510.1:0-11911 GCA_010016065.2 Carybdea cf. marsupialis auct. non (Linnaeus, 1758)
TATATGTATAAGTCTATGTATCTGTATATGTATTTGTATATGTATATGTATATGTATATGTATGTGTATATGTATGTGTATGTTTATGTATATGTATATGTATATGTATATATATATATGCATATGTACATGTACATGTTCGCTCAAGTCAAGATTAACACTTCTACTGTCAAGATTGCTCGATACACGGATGTAGAGCAATATAGAAGAACTAGGCACGCATTTATCACCTTCACTATAGTGAACTTTTACCCATCGACTTCGGAACCATTACTCCGCCAAGCGATTGACTGGTCCCGAAGGTACGCAACCATCGATGAGTACGATCTGAAAATTATTATGCACTTGAGGAAGTCTCTTTGTTTGACAATTGCAAACCCGGGTTGAAGAAAGGACAAAGCATGTTCGATGCAACGATGGGAAGCTACGATGGTGCTGAAAAATTTGCGAGCTCGTAGGGTCATTTATTCTGTCAAAATTAGGGCCGATATTCGAGCAAGGTCAGTCGGGCTGTACAGGGAGGACGGCCTTGCAGTCCCCGAAAGTAGATCTGGGAGATTGTGCGACCAAAAACGCAAGGAAATTGTAAGTGTATTTCATAGTCTAGGTTTAAAGATTACCATTACAGCCAACCTGACAGTGACAAATTATTTGGACGTGACCTTAGACGTAACGAACGGTAAATACTACCCATACAGACAACCAAACAATGGACCCGTTTATATCCACACAGACTCCTCCGTAACAAACGTAGCTAGAATTTTCTTAAGACTGATCGACAAGCACTTTCCCAATTTCTCTATTATAAACGTTTTAACAGAAATACGGTCATGGTTAGCTACAGCTGTACCAAGAACACGAAAACAATTATCAACAGACACAACAGGACAGTACTGAAGAGGCGCAAGCAGAACACTACTACCCAGCAGATAAATCTCTGCAACTGCAGAATCAATGACAACTGCCCCCTTCAAGGACGCTGCCTCAATGAAGGAATTGTATATAAGGCCGTAGTCACGACAAATAACAGCGACGAAGACAAAATATACATCGGGATAACGGGGGGTTGGGGTGATGGCTGGTGGTGGGGGATTCAAAGACAGATACCGAAACCAACTTAAATCATTCAACAACGAACGATATAAGACGGAAACCGATTTATCGAAATACGTCTGGAACTTTAAAGCACGCTCTACAGAATTCGACATACGCTGGACAATACAAAGAAGGTACAACCTTACAGCGGCGGCAGGGGCAGATGCAACTTCTGTCTTAAGGAAAAGTTGGCTTTTCTTTAGTCCTTCTTCTATATGTATATATTTTTTTATATATAAGTGGAGGTATATCTATGAATGTTGCGACGTAAAATCGGTAAATATTGCTGTATGTTAAATGCACTATAAAAGGCAACTATCGGGTTATTATTGAACAGGTATTGCAATTAAAGGGACTTAGTAAAGGAAAATGGGCTGCCGGTCAAACGGGAAAAGAAAACTCCATATCATAAAGACATTTTTAGCTCGATACATGATCCTAACTTTCCGAGTTACTTGTGGTCGACTCTCCATGAACCACAAAACAACCTAAAGTCGGTCAATGGCACCCCATTTATAGCCCTATGACATTTTAGAGTGAGAGCTGCAAGATTTTTAACAAGCTTTACACCCATATGACAACAATTACCAAAAAGAGCAACTGTAAGATTAAAGTACATTTTGTTAAAGAACATTTTGTCTGTAACAAAAAATGATGACAAAAACTGAAAATGAATCTCTTATGAATTAAAGCTATTTTTTCACCAGCTGGCTATCTTAGTGAATAACTTTATATTTCCTTACATATCTTTGCTCATATTCATCAAATAAATTTGGCGTCGGGGATCGAACTCAGGATCTCTCACACCGAAAACGCCAACTTTACTACTGGACTGGTATGTATTTCGTGATTGTTAATGTGTCTGCCTGAGTACTTACTTATAGAAAACGGCACGGATGAAGCTAAAATTGACACGAGAAAAATAGATTGCTGGTGGTGGTGAAAAGAAATGATCTACTACGCCGAGACTACAATCATGGACAATGAAATATGAAAGTTTCCCCAACCCCCGTTCCAAATTATTGTTCAGTTTGAAAACAAGCATTTTGGGCACTTGCATGTCAGACCTCCCTGCTGCTAAGTGGAGAGGTCTAGAAAACCAAAAAATACCAGACCTGGACACTCCTTCATGTGTCTTGCGTGATTTGCTCCATTTTCACTGAAAATTAGTAAAAGTTTAACTTCTATTTGTCCATGATGATTGTAACAGACGGTTCGTTTGAAATGAAAAGGGAAGGTAAACGTTCCTCAATTTAATAATGAAAAAGGGCGTGACCTTTTGGCGTGGACTTTGTCCAGCATAGACTTGTGCAGAATTTATCGCAGATTTCAAATCTATCAATCATATTATCGTGGCCTTTTATGTAGAAAAGATATGTAAACATTTTCAAGAGTAGACAGAATCCATCTAAACTCTATCAATGGAATGAATAAAACATGAGACAATCGTTTACGTCTGAAAACTATAAAACTAGCCTGATTCCTTATTTTTGTTGCCCATTCTCACAGACATGTTCTTGTGGACGTGTGTTCTGAAATTTAACTCAGCAAGCAGTTATTTGCGTCGGGTGTTTCTTTTCGAATCATTCCTCTGCCTACAATAGTAACATATCCGAAGTTGATTAAGTCTGTGTAAATGAATCGAAGGTCTCAAGTGTCTATCTATTTTGGGTAAATGCTAAATTTTCTCGAAGACACACCAAGATCTCTGATTAAGATCCTTTCCATTAATCTTTTACCCAACTGAATATTTTGCCAACCTCTGCTCTTTCCTCCATATCCTTCCTGCCTTTACTGCAAGAATCGCCTTAAGAGCCTCAAGAAAACTTGGTTCTTTAGTTAGACGATAACAGAAGACCATCATGCAATCTAACAGCGACAGTGCTTCACGAAGTAAACAGAGTACCCTAAACGCCCCGCATTTGCTGATCTCAACTATGAATATCGCTCAATACAAGAGGAAACCAGACTTAAAAATTTGTAAAACTTACCAAAGTGGCCCATTTCTTTCCCTTTTTGTCGACTCTTTACTCTAACAATCTTTCAAGTCTTAGTAGTTGTAAACAAGCCTATTGCTTCGTGCTTATTACAAATCTTGGCTGTAGGCCAGCAAGTACTCCTTCAGTTTTCGCAGGATAGATTACGAAAATGATTTCACGTTTCTCCGTATTAGAAAGTATTGCTTTGCCATGCGATTTCACTTACACGACAAGCAACATCTTATTTACTTGACTGTAGCGAGTAATTTGTTACTACCGCTCAACTTGAAATGATTCCCTGGGCAAACAAACCGCTGTGTATCCTGAATCGGAAGATGTGCATTGAACCTTGATGTAAACATCACCAAACACGTTGTTGCTGTTGCTTTTCGCAAAAATTCAGCGTCGGAGCTGCGGTGGCAGGACACTTACACCAACTTACTTCAATTTTCTCTACCGATTTCTTTATAACTACGACCACCATGACCACTGCCAACACCGCCCCCCTGCAAATGTCTGGTTCCTATACCATGATGCATATATAATATAAACTTTCCAACATGCTTAATGATACTTGTAAGCAAGACTAGATGACTTTGCTTTTCCTGCAACCAGAACACAAGTATACATTGCCAATAAACAAGTGCTCCATTCCTTTGGTAACAAAGCCCATGTCCCCCTTTCCCTCTATATAATTTAACGCGTACGCTATAAAATGAATGTGTTACATAAATGGCATGTTGTGAAGTATGTCTACCTGCCTAAATGGGATTTGCAGGGGCGCAAACCCAGTAATTAAGGACTTATGCAGTCAAACAGGCTATTGCCCTCAATCTTACTCACGCCTGACACGCCCCAGGTACCCTATTGACACCCACATGCTATACAAATGAAGCTTAATTACCATGCTATCATATAAAAGGACTTCCTATGACCACTACAAAAAAAGATATACCTATGAATATGAACTTCACTCTCATTCTTCTACCCCCGGATTTTAGAGACAATCATGGACAATGAAATATGAAAGTTTCCCCAACCCCCGTTCCAAATTATTGTTTAGTTTGAAAACGAGCATTTTGGGCACTTGCATGTCAGACCTATCTGCTGCTAAGCGGAGAGGTCTAGAAAACAAAGAATACCAGACCTGGACACTCCTTCATGTGGCAAGTGTCTTGCGTGATTTGCTCCATTTTCACCGAAATTTAGTAAAAGTTTAACTTCTATTTGTCCATGACTGTAGTTAGGAATGTTAATTCCGTGGCTTACTTTTGTTAGTGTAGATAGCTGCATGCTTTTCGATGTTAGCATGATATATACTACGCCTGCCTCCATTGTACGGTTTAACCTGTTTAGCCATACTCAATACTATATGTTTCGTAATGTAATGTCGTCCAAAGTATATTTGGGATAGATTAGCCTCAAGTCTGTATTTTACATTGTCAAAGAAATTGGTAGCGCTTTTGAAGCTTGTCTTAAAGTTAGTTTTACATGAACCAATGCATCCTTTAATACTACGGCATTCTGTCTCTGGCATCTACGATATTCTCAACTGTACTCTTAGCTAAACATTCACATCCTTGAGAGCAGTCAATTTCATCCTTTCAGTTGCATCTAGAGGCCCCATTAGCATGGGCGTAGATACTCGGAGGACGGGGAACTCGTCCCCCTCACTTTTCAGGATAGGGGAACAACAGGTGCTTTATCCCACACTTTTGGTCCACGTTTAACCCTTTATTCCCTCCACTTTCTTACAGCTATCTGCACCCAAACCCATTAGCAAACCTTTGTCTTTTAACTGCAGGACTCTTTACGATAACGAGTAACTCACTTTTCAAAGAAAAAATATAATTTTGATCACAACATTGGTCATATAAATAGTTTTATGCAGGATTACACATTGACACGAACTGAATGAAGGTTAAGGCCTTGAATAGGAAATACCAGAGTAACGGTCAGGGTTTTCGTGAGAAGACCTTGAAACTGATTGAGATTGTTTCACACATTACAACACCAAAACAAACTCATGATTTCCCAAGTAGAATAGCTTTTTGTGAACATTGCGTAGAACTGGATGTCGATGTTCACCCGTGGAGAATTCGAAGTTAATGTGGTGGGTAGAAGAATGGAGCATGTTATCATTGTTGGTCAGTTAGCTCAGGTGGAAGAGCAGATTCGCCAATGTAAAGGTCATCGGTTTGCGTCGCGATGGTAACATATTTTCTATTTATCTACTATCTTTTCAAAAGCGATAACTTCTAATTCAATCGATGACACTTTTTAAATCCCTAAGTAAAAGTTTTTAAAAAATTTTTAAAATAAAATTCTAACGACATTTCGTAAGGATACTGGATTGATACTAGGAAAACATTTTCCTGGATTGATGGTAGATATTTGTCAAGTCTTTGGAGCTCCAATAAAAGACTACGACTCAAGACTTGATAAATATCTGCCATGAAATGGCAACAACTGAATCGACTAGCGTCAGAATATTTAGCATTTTCCTGGGTATATAGCCTCAGAAAACAAAAGAAAATCAGTTGCTGGATGAAAGGCCTAAAACTGGATGCTGGATGAAAGGCCTAAAACTCCCTTTAGTGTTTACAAATGAAAGGCTTAAAAATGAAAATGAGACTGATGTGCATCTATTTTTAGCCGTTATACTCTGCCCCTGTGTTCAAATGACGATGTGGAAAAAGAGCCTTACTCCACGCTAAGGTGGCCGGATCAGGAATGCCTGTATCCATTACAATTTACTTTTCCTCGGTGATTTCGATAGTATTGTAGGTTCTGGTATATCCGTATAGGATAGTAAAATAAGAAAGAGCACGAGTTGGCAGCTACTCAATCATATACTAGTCTCTGCCTTCCTCAGTGAGTTTATTTTCGAATGCCCTGTACTATATTTTACTTCTCCAAGAAAGCAATGTAGTTTTCCTTCAACCATGAATGTTTAATTCACTCTGTGGTACTAAGGTCTTTTATGAAGGATTACTCGAAAGTGAAAATCCCTTTCTCTATTGGTGACTGTAAGTATAATCATAGACTGATAATAGACAAGACAAGATAGATATAGACAAGATTAAGTTGACCATTTCCAGTTGAAATTTTTGATAACTGCACCAAAATAATTCGCAAGAAAAAAATGGGACAGTTGAGGAATCATGAAAACGTAAGGGGAATCTTCAACAAACAACAGTGTACGACAATAACATCACAAAATCAGGCAGTTCAACAGTTAAAAACAATCTATATAAGTCATCCCGTAAAACACTGAGTTTTGTAAGAAGAAAGCACTAAAGTTTACTTGATTAGGATGATCTAAACATTTTTCTTCTTTCGCTTTCATTTTGCTTGATAACAATAATGCCACCAAGCATTACAAAAGTTGAAAAGAAAGCACTAAATGAAATAGATATAGTAGCAAAAGTGCAAAAATCTGCAGGAAGATTGATGGATATGACTTAGATTCACTCCCCAAAAATTGAAGGGCGTCTTTGAACCTGTGATCAATGTACTTGACTCTTAATAGTGGCCATGAGTGGGTCCGTAGCAGACACGAAAGAGACTGAAAAGGTCTTGGCACAGCATTATTTGAAAGTTGTGTACACAGACTTAATAATTGGTGAATAACTATCAACAACCTATCATCGTATACCGTCAACGAAGGAATGTCGTTAGTCCATATAATCCTGGGATCGAAAGGTTACGAAGCAGCGCACAATTGGATAAGTCTACGTATAACAGTGTTATATAAGTTGAGATATATAAATATAGTAGGAATGTGTTTGTCTTTAAATGTTAGATTTGATGGATTCTCCCGTCGATATGACGTATGAGAGCTCAACTGTTCGATCATCTGAACAACCTACTCTGTGAATTAGAGTGAAAGTCGCTGAGTAGACCACAGTCCCTTGTACCCTTGACGTGTTCTTCAAGCATGTTCAGCGTGACACATGCGTGACAATGCTGGGCTATCCAAACACAGGTTTAATCCATCCGACGGGGCTTCTTGAGTTTCTGTCTCCTCAATTTCCCTCACATGGACTGGGTGTGCCCCGTGATTATGGTAAAGAGAAGTTGTCAAAGCTTCCTAGCGCTGGAATCGAACACGGGTCGGTGACTTTCAAAGAAAGCTTTTAGAAAACACGGCCACTCGCTGCAGATTTGGTAAGATTAGGATTTAGATATAGGTTAAATTTAGAGCCAGGATTTGAGTAACCACCCCCTTCGAAAACGCAAGTATTGGTGCTTCTTTATAAGTAAAGTGTCGCCTGCAGTCTTTATATCCTATTGCGCCCCTTTTAAATTACAGCCTTTTCTTTAATTAGCATCTCTCATTTCATACAAAAATTGTAATAAGCAGCACTGGCGCTCAATAGATAGATCTTAAACCCTCCTCTATAGTCCTACACCAGTGTCAGCCTTTCAAGAATTTAAATAACATTTTATTGCCCACATTTTCAAGTACAAAGGCAATCAATGGACATGTAACTAGTATGGAGGCATTTTCTTCTTGTACGTCGCTGTTATTAGTGAAAGTAATGTTTTCCCTGGTTAGAAACATTCCAATAAGCAATATACTTTGTAATTATGCATTCTTTCCTTGCATAACAACGCTATTGAAACAGAGAAAGAGAGAAAGCTCAGACAATTGATAAAAGACACAAGTAAAACAGTATCCTGACGTCATCAAAACTTCATGACGTCATAAATTTACTTAATGAATTCGTCATTTGGAACACGTGTTGTGGTTGAAAATCAGCTTGAGTTTTCTTTTTTACAAAGGAAACTTTATAGATTCTAAAAACATCCAAAACCTAAAAAGCATGAAAATGTGCATACTAGCTATATCATTAGGTGATTTTCAACTTTAATCCAAACATTTAAAACAAACCTCTAAGAAAAAACAAACTACAGACTTTTAGCAAACTATAACACAGTAAATTAAGAATGAATCAGGACATTTTTTACATGTTACACGAATGTAAGCGAAGGACATAAGACAAATATGGACCCGTCGCCCTTCTAGAAAATTGTGATCTCGCTCTGGATTGGAAGCATACTTTCTATTCAAAGTAAGCAAGCTAGGAACATTTGATAACCTCAAGTCTGCTTCTACCATCATTCAATGGCTGCGCAAAAATATTGTTCAAACAAAGAGCTACTTCAATTCTTTATTTCAGTGTCTCTCACAGAAAAGTAGACCCTAGATATTATTTTATGCAAGGATTGATTTCATTTCCTTTTGGTGTTAAGAAGCATATTATATTTTGTGGCCCCTAATATTTATTGCTATTACTCTTCAAATAGTCCATAAGATTCTTAATACAAAGACATTTTCAAAAAACGTTAAACTAATTGTCATTTAATAAACGTTTGCCTTCATTTTGACGTTTATCAAATGAATTTGGGAGCATTTCAGCCTGCTATCTAAACATATACATGGCGCTTGTAATACTCTGTATAGCTTTTACCAAAATTAGATTAAGTGGTATTTTTCATAAGTGAAGATCTCCTTACAACATTTATGTTTTACCACAGATCCTTCATCAATCTGATGGGAGGGGGAATAATTAGGAAATACCTAGGAGAAAGGCAATCATTGATGGAAAGCCTTCTAAGTTATTGCATCTTGGTGAGTTTCTCTATAGGAAAAACATCTATGATCAGCAGTTTCTTAGCCAACTCGAGATTAAGTCAGTTTGTGGAATAACAATTTTTTACGTCGTAATGTCATGTCACATGAGAAACTGAACAAGAATAGTCTACTACATACATATACATATATATATATATATATATATATATGCAATGTTTACTAAGCAACACAAGACCTAAATCTTTCAAGAAATAAGCGAATCATTAAGTAACAACCCAGTCACATGTAGGTTTACTCAACAAGAAAATGTTATTTTGATACAAAACCACAAAAAATTCAACTGCTGAACCAGTCTACCTTAGACGATGCGCATGCATATTAGGTATTGTGACGTCAGTAAAGCGACAAGTAAACAACAATAGTGCTTGTAAAAGAGAACAATTTAACAACTTTGAGATTCAGCGAAAATTTTGTGATGCTCATTCGGTAAAACTTGTATGTACTTATGGCATACCTATAATAGCTATGGGCCATCATTCACTCTATAGAATTCACCAAGACACTTACATCTCAATCACATTGACTTCATTTAGCTAGTGTAAGTGCAAGACCTCAACAGTCATGAGTTAACTGGCTTACCTTCAGATTTTTAAATGCCTCAGCTTTCACCTTCTCTTAAAAGAAGTTTATACAGTGTAGCTTGTCATCAAGTGTTGTGTCCTTTGAGGAGGGGTTCCAAAGGTATGAGCTTGTGATGAAAACTCAATTACTGGTTAGAAAAAACCTTCTAGGTCCTCATTTTTGTAATAATTTCTTGAACTTAAAACTTTTGGCCAAGAAGGGAAATCTAGGCAGGGGTTTTGCATTCAATTGGTTAAAACGTATACTACACTACTCATTATTGAATACAAGTTTAAACAATTCATTCCAGCAACTCACCAGCTATACTTCATAGCCGGTATCTATCATCATGGAGCTTTTGATTGTGTTGTTGTCATAGATCGAGTACTTGATCCACTCAGAATAACATCTGTGTCATATGTCAATACATTAATTATTTAAAACACCTCTTTAAAGTTACATAGCTTTCAAGGATGGTTTCCACAGTCGGGAACTTTAGCGCGACCCACCATGAAGGGATGACAATGTTATGTAGATTTCCTTCATGCCACTTGAAAATCATAAAGTGCAAAGAACAAGAAGCGTGCAAGATGTGTTTTATAAATGGTCACCATATTCGGTTATAGCACGATGAATTTTAGATGATGTAGCATGATGTGTAGAAATGACATTCTCTACACGTACTTAATACAACCGTGAGGTGGCACCTATGCCCGGTGTGCAAAATATGTAGGAACACATCAGCTATGTTTGTCACACGGTTGCGTTTACAATCAAGAAAATATTGAAAGAAATTATTTTAAATTGTCTGCAGATCAGAGATAACTACTATTAGCAACTGCTCTTAACTCATGCAGCTGGTATATGTATCTTGACGGACTACTATACTATACTATACTGAAAAAGGTCTGGTTATCTATAAATGACTATTGAGGGGTTCCCGTTTTTATTGAAGGTTCCATCCTGCATTTTGGGACAAGGATTTCACATTTTGCTTAATTCTAATAAAGTTGTTGGCATAGTAGGCGATATCACCTCGTTGAGATGCTGAATTTTGCTGCTAAGGAGAAGCAGAAAGGTAACCATGCATCAATACTAACGAAAGAAGGTTGTAGGATGGTGAAGATTAGGTTAAGCGTCTCATACTGAATAATAAGAACGTATTTTTACTTCATGCAACAATTTCATGGATTGTACATCCACTAAGGTCAAGCGCCGTGACGTTATTTTGTACTGTTTGCTTGACATTAAATGACAAAGAATGTTGCACAGCAAAACCAGGGAATCTAGATTTGGAAAGTAAATACTGCTGTATGTATTTTAACTTTGTATCGTTTATTAACTGGCGATATCAAATGATGTAATCCACCTTAACAGCTAAGGTCAGTACCCAACATGACAGCTTAGAAAACCTTGCACTAACTTCAACGTTTATTTATGCTATAAAACATAAAAGTTCATGGAAATAACGGATTCATTTTGCTGTACGTTTATGCCAGACACGTGTCATAGAAATTGTCTGGAGTGAAGGTAAGCCAAACCAAAGCGTCGTACGTTTCTTGATCCTATAGATAGTTTAAATTTAATAATTGTATTCGTGTTTCATTGTTGTTTTTCATCATAAATTTATAGTATTATTCAATTCTAGTAGATTTTAAAGTCCAACAGGAATAAAAAAGGAAATGCGAAAGCAGATTTGTATTTACTGAAGTGCGCATTGCAAGGTAACAAGCACCGTTTGTACTATTAATTCCAATAAAATATTAATGAGAATAGGTGTAGAGGTTTTTTACTAATTTGTGTGTAGATGCATGGTTTCGTGGCCTGATGAAAAAATGACGCTGTGATATTTTACGTTGACCACTCGCAAGCCTGACATCTTTCTTCTGGTATAGTTAGACAGCATCATTAAGTATTCTCTTGATATAAAACTTATTAAGTCCATTCCACTTAAGATGAATTTGTGTCAGGCGAGGTTCAATATTATACTTTTTATAACATTTATGTTGGTTAAATCCAAATTAATTTGGCCAAATAATGCAAGAAACGGATGAATTCTTAGATGTCTGAGGGTCACTATATTTTCTATAACATTTATTTTGGTAAAATCAATTTTCCGTATTCGAAAACTTCGTTACACCATGGCTATTTATTGATCTGCGTGACTATTGAACCTTGCTTAATAGAATACTTGTATTACATGTACATGCATTTTAAATGCTGCTAAATGATACAAAATGTATGATCTTCTTCTTCCACGGGCATCTTCTTGTCTTCAAGGATCACTGGTGCGGATTCCACATCTCCACCTCTTTCACTGACGTCCCCTCTTCCGTATGATAACATAATAACATAATAATATACTAATATGATAATATAATAATATAATAATATAAAAATATAATAATATAATAATAAAATAATATAATAATAAAATAATATAATAATATAAAAATATAATAATAAAATGATATAATAATATAATAATATAATGATATAATAATATTATAATGAAATAATATAATGATATAATAATATAATAATATAACAATATGATAATATAATAATATAATAATATGATAATATAATAATATAATAATAAAATAATATAATA
>JAAAKL020014511.1:0-11911 GCA_010016065.2 Carybdea cf. marsupialis auct. non (Linnaeus, 1758)
ATTTTAGTACATTCCGTCTGCTACACAAATATTTCTTTTAATTTACAAATCGCTTTTAGCACGCAGACATTCTTGTGAAATATTCCATTGTTTTAACTTTTTTATAAAATCTTGTACCGCTCCGACTTTGAGTGAGGTCTGATGAAGAAACGAAAGCTTACTAGCTACACAAGTTGTTGTTTTTAGCTTCGACGATATCTGCGTGTAACACATGTCAACAAAAGTTATGTTGCATCATTCTGCAATTGGATTGTTTTGCCATGCAAAATCAGACACGCAGATCTAGGTGGTATAGGCCAAGGGCGCACCCATTTTTACTGCCCTTGTTGCTCAAAGATTATCTTCCGTAAAAACACATTTAAGAAACACCCGCAGAATCATTCCTTTTCTCAAAAGGAAGGCATAGGCAGTAGCAGAGGCAATCAGGAAACGAAGAAAGACGGTAACATCTTCAGGATTAGTTTACGTAGGGGCCCACTGTCTTGCAAGAAGGTTTTCAGAAATGTCCCGCAAAGGGAGCAATGTCGTGAATGACAGAAAAGTATATTGAAATGCAACATGAAGAGGTACTTAAAACAAATGCATGATGCCAAGAAAGGGACCCTAGCCATATGTTGCGATCCATCCAGAGGTATTTACATGGTTCGTCGTAGTAATAAGGGTGGGATTGGGTATCCATTACATGTTCAGAAGTTCTTGCATGGTGGTGACACAGCGAAGGTAGCTTGCTGCAACGACTTTTGTCGTATTGAAATGCTTCTTGCAAACTGCTTCCATCTCACCAATTTAAATAATGCAAAGTATCCTCCTAAGGTTATGTTAGAGGGTAACGTGTTGAACGATCTTTACTGGAAGGGTAGGTTTCAATTGTTAACGGGGGAAACCTGCGAGAGATGCTTTGAAAAAATTGCTGAGGCATCTCTACACAATGCGCCTGCTGTAGTGCACATGGACGATGGAATCAATACCATCTATGGGTGTACGATGGCACTTATCACGATTTACCTGTACGTGTGCGACACTTTGTGACTTATAATCATATTGAAAAAACTCTTGTTTGCCAATGCAAATCAAAACGACCCATGTGCATTCATAAAGATTTGTCGCTGTGGTACTTGCAACAAAATAATTTAATTCAATTCGAGGAAGTATCATCTGAAGACATTGTCTTCGAGGAAGAGGAACAGAAGGAGGAGCATGATTACTTGCTTTACCCGCCCTGTAACGAGGAGGACATGAAAAGAATGGTTGAATACATTTACGACCAAAGAAAGATACCTATGGATATTGCTAGGGAATATCGTGTCATTAACCTTTCAGATCTTCCAAGGGCTTTTGTACCTCTAGAAACTACTTGCTTCTACTGTAATGCACAATTAAGTGACCCGACACTGATTACCAAGTGTTTACACTACAAGGCCTTAAGGAAGACGTTGAAATGTACTTTAAGAGACGTAATTCTTGTAACTTATGTTACAGGTATCAAGAATACAAAGATGGCGTCCACAACATCAAGAACAGAGCACCGAAAGGTTAAATGTGATAGTGGTAGATTAGAAGATGACTGTAGGATTATGTCAAAAGAACGTCTGTTACACACATTTCAAAAAAATACGTTGCCTACTTTACGGAAATATGCTAAAGCTGCCGGCTTACATTGTGAAGGTTCCAATTTAGATATTATACAGCGTCTTGAAATAACATTTAGTGCTGATAGCAAAAAATTCGATAACGTATTCCGATAGCTTATGGCAATAAACATTTTAGTTATATGTTCTCACCCAACAAAGGTAGAGTAGCAGAAGATTTGCCAGTGAATATTGCATAAGCTATGGCGGGTAAGCAGAAAGTTCCCTTCCCATGGTTAAGATGTGGTACAGGTAGCAATACCTCAGTAGAGGCAACTCATCCGGTGACAGGGAGTAAGCATATATTAAATTATTTGATGTATTCCATGAAGGGAACACAAAGAATGTAGTGGAATCTCTCAGGAGAATCTCTTGCGTACCACAACTGCATGGTATGGTGAATAGTCAGGTAGAAGAGCAGTTTCATGCTTCCATTAACAGAGACTCTCATTTTCTGAACAGTATGACACCCGTGAATCATATATTCTTTCTTAAATGCATTTTGGACCTGCATAACATTGCTAAAAACCGTAAGATAGAGAAGGAGATGTGCGAGAGGTTTTCCCTCTCCGCCAAATTTGACGTCTTTGGTAGGCTTTCATTTAACATAAATCAGGAATCAAATGATGATCCTTTAAATTGCAAGGTGGATAATGTTGATGATGATAATTTTATAATTGATGGGGATGGAAGCGATGTAAGCGAAGAGTTAGACAATGTGCCACTAATATCAAGTGGTTCATCTACGAACGTTGGGGAATAAAAAAGTGTTAAAATCAATGTAACTGTAGAGCCTCCCCAACCGTATCCTGAAGGTAGGGGAGAATTTGCGGAGGAGGCAAACGATGAAATTGGTAATGATATGGGTACGAGGATAGTATCAGGGGGGATAGCAGCCCCGTAAATTCCCCTATTGTTGACTCTAATTTTTCATTTGTCGCGAGTGTTGACGAGGCATGTGACAAGAGTGATGTTCCCTACTCCCCATCTGTGGTTGGCCCTGAAGCTTACGAATTACATCCTTCTGCTTCCGAGTCCTCTGCAAATGATGCATTGCAATCAGAATCTTTGATTCAAGACAGGGGCACTGTTCACCGTCCAGCCAGTAAAGACAATGTCTGGTGGGAGGGCAGTGTGGAAGGAACTTGAAATATGCCATGAGTGAAAAAAGCTATGGCTATAGCTTACTGCTGGAGGCCGTCATGCTGGATAGTCATCTTAAACCTTCAGGATACGCCAATTATCACGTGCATCAATACCTTGATGACGATTTTAAGAGCCATTTTCGAATGACTAGGTCATCATTCGAAAGTCTTCTGCAACTTCTTTCCAAGAATTTTGTGCCAGTGACGGGCGGGAGATACCAGCAAGTGTCACTGGAGAAGCCAATGCTCGCAAGTCTATGGTACTTTGCTACTCTGGATGTAATGAGGAGCATCGCAGACAGGCGTGTCAGTCAAACTTGTCGCTTTGTTATCATCACTAGCTATCGCCACTTTTCAAGTGCACTGTGAATATAATTTGTCTGATTATGAAAAAAACAGTCTAACTTTGTCTTTGCTCTTCTTCGTACGGTTTGGATTGAGCAAGCCGACAGTCAGTGCTTAGAAGTACGTGCAAAATCATTAAAGAAGAGACAAAGTCATTAATAGTTTGGCCTTCTGATGTAGAGAGAGCATCGATTGTTGCCGCTGCATTCAACGAGAAATCTGGATTTCCAGGTGTGTATTGCATGAAATACGCAAGCAATGCATAGAGTACAATTTCTAGAGAGGTAGATTGAAGAATACGACGCAATTTATTGATATCTCAGATGATAAGTTACATGCCTTTTTGAACTTGTGCGTTCAGCTTAGTCACGTATATAATGCACGGTGTATCGTACAATGAAAGTGTGGAAATACTTTTTCCCCAAAATATACTTTAATATACAGTACTGGTAAGGCAGTATGGTAGTGGGTATAAGTACATTTAACGACGACAGGTTCTGCTTAATGAAATAGATGGCATAACTCCAATTTCATTATCAACACCTGCACCTTTCTATCTCTTGGCATTTTTCAAGACTCTACAGGCTCTACATAAGCTTTTAGACCACGAGCAACATTTCTATTACACTTGCAAAAACGGTACTTACTTTTGACAACAGACACATAACCTATTAATGTTAGTCCATACCAGATGTAGATTGAAAATAGATAGGGCTGCACACTGCAATATCAGCAGGGTATCTTGACCTAAGACTCTTACGGAGCTGTGGCTTCTGGAAACCTTGTATTAGTGATGGTATTTTTAAATATTATAGGCTATGACATATGAAATGTCAAAAAATGCTACAAAAAAAATTTTAAAAATTAAATTTCACAACTAATTACCATTTCAACCCTAAGTGTGGCAATAGGATACATCAATCATCCCACATATCCTCTCTAAGTTACATCATTAGTACATCAACTTCCCCTTATACTTACCATTTTTACATTGAACTCAACTTGAATGATTAGTGTAACGAAAGAAGATGTGTTCAGCATGTAGGTGTAGGCATACCTAACCATGAACCCTCCTTGCGCCCACAATCTGCTTTAATATTATTATGTGATAAACGTCCCCTCCTTTACATCCCAGGGTCATTATGATACAACCTATTGTCATTTTTTAAAAGAACACAGATGTATGAGAAAAGTAAAATGAAGTTTTACACTGATACCTTTGATTATCTTATCTTTTCCCACCAATATCATCAAACAAGTAAGAATTTCCTAATCAATCCTCAGCCTGATCAATTTAAATCCACATATACAGATGATAAATAATTTTGATCTGGAATGCCTGTAGTATACAGACAATGACTTTCAGTTAACATTATGGTAGTACAAACAGAAATGGTTCACAATGCATCACTTATGGGCTCCAGTTCTTATTCTAGTAGAAGTTAATTTGCATTGAAATAATCTAACAAGATCAATAATCTAAATACAGTACTTTTAAAAAATTGTCTATAACTGCAAACAATGGACTTCATATTTGTGATGTGAATAACATAAAATCAACCACGACAAATAAATAATATGAAAAAATTAATAGTACATTTGTGTCCGCATTGCTGTAATTTTTTCCCCTTTCTTTATCAGGTGTTATTGGTATCATTGATGGGAGTCACATTCTTATCACTGCCCCACTTGAGCAGCAGGATAGCTATCTCAACCGGAAGATGACCCATTCTGTCATCCGTCAAGGGATATGTGATCATCGAAATATGTTAAATGATATATATGCTGGTTATCCTGGCTCAGCACACGATGCAAGAGTGCTGAAAAATAGCAATATTTACATAGAGACAAGTAGAGACCAGCTTACTGTATTTCCAAAAGAATCATTCCATTTACTTGGGGACTCACCCTATCCACTAAGTAGCTGGCTGCTTATCCCATCCTATTATGGAAGGTTATGGAAGATTGGAGAAGATACAGAGGGTCTAAAATATCAAGCATTCAAAGACCCGTGTTGGCATAGAAAATACATTTGGAATCTTGAAAAGCAGATTTAGGAGACTAAAATTTGTTGATGCCAACCTTATGCAAGTTCCTGAAATTATAAATGCTTGCTGTGTTCTACACAACTTTTGTATGTTAAAAACAGAGGAGGATATTGAGGGTGGCACAGACCCTCCAGATACTGAGGAGGATAGAGAGAGTTGTAATTTACCAAAAGCAATTGCCAAGGCTAAGAGGGATATAATAATGAACAGCCTTGCTGGATAACTGTATACAACTGTGTAAACCATAGTCAATATCTGTTTTGCATGTCTGCACGTTTGCAGAATTTTTTACTCAACTACTGCAGGCAAAACCAGCTTGCACTGGGTCTATTTAATCAACCATGACCCCTTCCATCTAACTTTATATATGTATGACCCCTTGAAACTAAAAAAACTAAAAGAAAGTAGCAAACCTAACACTTTCATCATTGTACATTTAAGACATTTATTTGTGAACAAAAATGTTTACTGGATCATTTACAATTGATGTAAAGATACAAGAGAGGGAATGGAGCTTCCAAGGGAGCTTACAAAATGTCAACACCTGCCAGAAATGTTGGGGGACTTTATGGAGACACAGCCAGTTAACATGCCACATGTTTACAATTTCTTTCATCCTAACTGAATCAATCAATAATGTAATACTGACATTAAATGTCTGGGTCTTTGTATCGCAAAGTTTCATTCCAGTTGACAAATTTATGTAATTTTTGGGAAGGGTGAAAAGCACTAAAATTGGTTGACATCGTTTGTAAATAATTCCATAAATGCTGCCTGGCAATTTTATACATATACATATGTCTATCTCTTAGATAAAATATCCAGTAGACGATCAAAACGTTGAATCCTATCTTCATGGTGATCTCTTAGTATCTCCTCCAATCGCATAGCTCTTTCCTCATCCTTCTCCTGCATTTTTCTTAGTAAAAGTTCCTCCCTCCTATTATCACCTTCCCTCTGGCGCTCTCTTATCTCTTCAAATCTAGAGGAGAACTTTCTTTTTCTGCCCTGCCCAATCAGCTCTGGGGGAGGATTTACCTGCTTAAGGTAGTCACTGATTATATTTTCGTCCTGTAGTTCAGATGTAGTGGGGGTGTCTCCAAACCATCACAATGTTCTGAGGGCATGGATGCCTTAATGGCTACTGGGTTGTTGCAGTGTCGAGACCCAAATACCCTTTCCAGCTCATCAAGGTTTTCTGGAGGTTGTTTATACGCATTCCCAGGCGCCTTTTTGTGGCTTAAATATAACCTATAGTCACAATAAAGGTTCTCCACTTTTGATGACATTTCTGTCCACGATTCTCAAAATAATATCCAGCATCTACCATTGCAGCACCGACCACTTTCCAGACATTACCTTTCACCTTTTTCAGAATCTTTTCAGTAGCTTTGCTGTAGTTTCCCTGTTCCTTAGCCTGCTTTCCTTTGTCTTGGCATTGCACCAGATATTGTCTAGTAGGCAATATGACCGCGGAAACTTTTGGTCAATATTTAAGTATGGCATTTGTTTAGGGTGTGCTTGGGGGCCTATGTATTAAAGGGGCTAGTTGACTATGAAAGGTGAGGAAAGTCTAAAATTTATACTTATGGGGTTGTACATTATCTGCCATATGTAGTGATTGCAAGACACATTCACAAACAGGGATCCATAGCAATGACTAAAATAATTTTTTGTGACGAGTGATAGTCATGAAATTGCCAGTGAAAATCTGTATGGTATTTAACTTATTAGATATTGCATAGAGCTGCAGGTCAAACGAATGATTAAGCAAAATCATAGCAAGCATTTCTTAAATTAAAGAGACATGATAGTGTGCTAACACGCCAATCAATAATTGTCACACCATCTGATAAGACTTGCATTTGCAATAACCCGTCATGCACGTGACAATTTACGGGCTTCCTGTCAGGCAAAAACGTATAGGGTTCAATCAGTACAACAGGATACATTGTCACTGTCATTTCCTTTGTTCCCTTCAAATTAAGCAAAAAGGGAAGTTAATGAAATTATGACAATGGCAAATAGCCATTTAGGGCTTTCTTTACAAATATCAGCTGTAGTCAAGGTCACGACAGAGTAGATACAAAAAAAAACAAACGATATGAATTGTGAACAAGGTACAATCCACGAGCAGCAGCTTATTGCAGGTAATAAAAGGCCTTAAGCTATGGTTTTATCCGTTATGACCTGTTCAACGCTTTTCAAGTAAAGAGCTTTTAAATTTCTACAGCAAAATCTCTCGGGTGAATAAATTTGGTTGACCTGGAGGCAAATGATAGATAACCGTTCGATCCTATAGGTGTGGACACAAATAGGGAATCTGATCTGCAAAGTGGCAACGATCGGCAACAATAGATCAGCCTGTGAATTCATCAACCATTATCGTACTACATATGTGACCAGTGGCAATTAGATCACAAAAGACTTCATCAAATATGCTAGGAATAATAGAAAACCTTACCTATGTTCACGTCTTAGTCTGACTGGTTGTTACTAATGGTAAAGCTAGTGGAAGGGCCTCGCTGGCTGATACTATCATCAGAGAAAGCTGTTCATGATGATCCCCCCCCCCCCCCCCCTTCAACATAGGACATGTCTTCCCTTTACAAAATGAGTGTCTCTCAAACTCGGTACGACACCTCTCAGAATACGTTTCACACCTTTTCACAATAGCGAATTCAATAGATTCCGAAAACTCTAAATAAACATCGCATGTTAGCATGTCTGTTATACATAGGGCAAATGTACGTGAGAACCTTTGAAGGGCACGAGGCCAATACCATGGGTTTTCCCCGTTTGTCAAAGGAGGAGAAGGGTACGGAAAGTAAGAGAGAAGGGGCGGAGGGGGTCTGTAACGTAAGAAAAGGTACAAGAAAAGTGAACAATAATGTCGAACCAAGGTTAACGTAAGGTAAATATAACATATGCTTCCAACCGATGTTATTGCAGTACTTGAGTGAAGTTCATTACGCTTAGCGTGTCTGTAATCATTTAACGGTTACTGCATCAACAACATGTAGACAAGGATGACGAAAGACAATCTCTTTTAAAACAACACTCTTCTTTTTCTTTAGGCCCAGTCTACAAGTATCCAGTTTCCGTCGAAGATTTTGGATAAGACCTGGACGAACTTGTGCTTGGCGGGACAACTTTGCATCACAGATAGTGATAGAGGAGGAATGGCGAGAGAATTTTCGCATGAGTCGAGTTAGCTGAGGAATTGCGACCCTACATAGCGGGCAAGACAACGGCCATGCGGACAGCTGTAGATGTTGAGAAACAAGTAGCAATTACACTATACTACTTAAGTGACGAGGGACGTCTGCGTAAAACAGCCAATGCGTTTGGAATATCTCCTCAAGTGGTCTCCAAAATTATACATAAAGTATCTCATTAAGCTTCCACTTACAGACGAACAGGTGAAAGACAAGGTTAATAGTTTTCACCGTTCGCATGGCTTTCCTCAATGCTTAGGTGCAATCGATGGGACACACATCCAAATTAAGCTGCTGGCATCCAACCCTATGGACTACATTAACAGCAAAAGCCGTCACATTTTTAAAGTCCAAGCTGCTTGTGACTATAAGTATTGTTTTATGGACGTTTTGCTTAAGTGGCCTGGAAGCGTTCACGACAGCCCGTGTCTTCTCAAACTCAAATTTGAACCATCTCTTGAAGACTGAGAAAATTCCACCATCCAGACGCCGTCTACTACCCGATGATGATCCTATACCGGTGTTCCTACTGGGAGACCCTGCATACCCATTGATGCCATATCTCACGAAGGACTATTCTAATGGAGGTGCTGCTGCCCAAGAACAATATTTTGGAATGACTCTTGGCACGTCTAGAATGGTAATCGAATGTGCATTTGGTTTGGTGCTTTGAGGAGAGCAATGGACATAAAAACTGATTATCTACCTGATGTCATTTTGGCTTGTTTTGTTTTGCATAATTTTTGTGAGTTGCAAAAAGAGGCCATTGGTGCTGGGTGGAAGCAGAAGGGACATTTATTAGGGTAAACATTCACCTTTTTCCTTAGACATAGTAAACATATCCTGACATTTGCAAAATTTTAGGAAGGAGATAAAGGAAGTAATAACAAAATCTTAAATGCTGCAAGGGATTAATCTTATTACAAATAAACTGAAACTTGCGAAGTAAAACAAATCCACCCCCCTAAACTAATCTCTGTTGAACTCCTTCTCAACTGTACACCCCAACCCTAACACATTCACAAGTTTTGATCTTTTCCCAAAATGACCTTTTCACAATCATAATGCCATATCCCTTATTATTTCCCACTGGTAGTCTTCTGTAGCTAAGTACATTAACTATTAAAATCTGTACCATAGCACTGTCTCTCACATGGTCACACTACTATTATGAGTAAGGTAGCGCAGCGGAGTAGAGTAAGTAGCTTACAGTGCTATAATTTGACACATTTCGAGTTTATCACTTAATGCTTTACTTTATACTATATTTATATCTGCAACGTTTAAAGGTATGACGTATGCATATCTCATGCTAATGCTGCAGCAGCAATTGGGGCATCTTTGATAATGACCTCCTATTATTTTCTTATCCCGTCTCTCCAAAAGTAAAATTCCATAACATTTTACATCCCCATTGCAAATATTCTTCTTCAGAGCGTGTAGAAAATTAAAAAGGATTAAGAAGAATATTGTGCTTCCTCAGGACAATTTCAAAAACCCCCATATCCTTAAGATAGAAATGAAGTACGTGCTTTATGCGCTTCCCTTCTCCTTCTGTACTTCATGGACAATTTGGCAAAGACAACGGTTTCTCAATCACTGTACATATTAAGACACATCGCATATTTTAAATAAATACATATATTTCATACGTCGGTTACGAACATTAATAGTCATGTTCTGTACCACTTAGCAACTCTTCTTTCTTACAAATGTTTCAAGAAATGACAAGGTTTGAATGTAAGGTTTGCCTTCGTCTTCCCAGTTCCAGATTCTTAAGTCATATCTATAATTGATGTTGACACTTTGTAGAACGTCATTGTGATATTATAGAACAAATTGATCTTCTTTTAATCATGCCACTCTACGTTTATTGTTTTAGCGACTCGCAAGTGCAACCTGTCATAGATGGGAGCGTCCAGATAACTGGGCTGGTAGTTGAATTCGACCCCTGGCCCTGGATTCTCTCATCTGTGGCAGGAAATGAAGTCAGCAAAGACAACCGGTAAACCAGAATTCGTGTTCTTCTGTTGTGGAACCAACGACGTATCGAGAGAGAGGGGAATGTCACGCGTGCGTGAGGATTTCATAGCACTTTGAGAGGCAGCAGAATCCAAATTTACCACAGCAAGGGTGAGTAGTGACCAATTTATCATCTCCACTGTCTTACAATCCCATTGTGCTTTGTTTTGGGACATTGTTTTTGTGACAATGGTTTTCTCCGTAATGTCAATCACTTTTAAGACTGTATTGAGATACCCTGGAAGTAAAAAGTTAGTCGGTAATAAGTGAATAAATTTCTTGCAAGTGAGAAAAGTTTTTAAAGCAAAAAAGTTTTCACTAACTAAACTTTTCACCTACTTTCCTTCCTGATGAAAAGTACCTTACGCCAATTTTTTTCACCGTGAAAACCATTACCGACGTTATACAGACCAAACAAGTTTTCCTGCTAATTATTTTTTGTGTAATGTAAAGCCGTGTAATCCCTCCCGAGTCATCTTATTATGATACTGCTAGTCGACAGGAGTTAGAAGAAAACATGGGTTTAAATATCAAAAGGAAAACGTTGCAAGCAATGACATATCTATTTCCATAAATATTCTTCTATTTTTCCGCATCATAAAAGGGAACTGAAGATAGCCCAATCTCGTTATGTAGTTAAGGTATGTGCCTGTTGTCAACCTTCGTTGTTCGCAGCGAGGAGAACCTATTCTCGATGACGCATTTTCCTTCAGGTGACCGTAAAAATCGTGTATCCACTTCGCGTGCAACTCCTTGATACGAGTCAGTTACAAGCACACTTTCAGTATTGATTAAAGTTACCGTTATGAAGAAAAAAGATGGATCACTTTCATCCTTTAATATTTTTAGTTGTTTAAAATTACCCACTTGGTTTTCCAAATATAAGCGATGAAGGTTCGTAAACTTTTTTTTGGAAGAAGGGAGGTAATACATTAAATGTCATTATTGACATGTACAACGTACCTAGTTATGACATTTTCACGTCAAGCATAATGTGGTCCACAGACTGGAAGACCGCAGTATTCTTCAAAGTTACATAAACTTCAAAAATATTTGTCTCTTTTCACTCTTATAAACAATTAGACTTTATAGCTGTTTCCGTTACAGCAATTTCTTCAGTACTATAATGTCACTATTACTTTCATGTAATCTTTTTTTATAAATGCCTCCAATATGCTATATATTTCCTTCTATCAGATTCATGGAAATTCTTCCCAGGCTAGAGCACTGGGATAACGAGGTTATTGTCTACAACGACATGCTAAGAGAGACTGCCGATGATATTGGGCTGGAGTGGATTGCCACCAGAAAGAGTTTTCCGCAAAACGGAAACATACCTATGGTCAAACAGAGATTCCATCCATCTTCAACGACATGCTACGAGGGGCTGCCGATGATATTGCGCTGGAGTGGATTGCCACAAGACAAAGTTTTCCGCACACGGAAACATACCTATGGTCAAACAGGGATTCCATCCATCTGTCACAAAATTTTGGAGTGGCCAT
>JAAAKL020014512.1:0-11911 GCA_010016065.2 Carybdea cf. marsupialis auct. non (Linnaeus, 1758)
AGTAGTAGTAGTAATAGTAGCAGTGGTAGTAGTAATAGTGGTGGTGTTGTTGGTGGTAGGTATGTAGGTAGGTAGGTGGTGGTGGTGGTAGGTGGTATTAGTTGTTGTCGTCTTCTTCTACTTACCCTATTTATCAACGAGATGTTGGTTATTTATAACTTACGTACAACTGCGGCGCATCAATTTGAGGTTTGCAACGCTCGAAGGGCCGTGAGTTTGGCATCGTTTACGCCTCATTTAGTTCGCGATGGAGTGAATTGGCATGAAATATACGTTTTGCATGGAGAATATTTGAAGAAAATAGAATGAAATATTAGCGAGGAATGACGACCCTTGTTGCTAGGATGTTAATTTTACTTAGTTACGAATTGCGTATGCACCATTCATATGCTGTTAGGGCATTTAAACTTTCAATTATTGTAAATGGGATTAAAATCTTTGAGACTTGAAAATTGGTATGAAAACAACTTTGTATTAAACGTGGATGTGATCAAGTTCATTTTTTTTGCTTTTGGAATCTTGGTTAAGTATGAATACGGTTGAGCCAAAGCCTTCAGATATTCACATATATTATAATTATCATGATTAGAAGTAGTAGTATCATTATCATTACCATGATCATAGGGATTACAATCATCATCACCATCTTCATCATCATCATCATCATGAATGTCATCATCACCATCATGTTCATCATCGTTTTGATCATTATTAAGGGCAGTTGAATCTTCTTCAACAAGAGTGAACTTCAGATCCAACCCGCAAATTATTGTGAACTTGCCCTGGAATTTCTTATTCCGGTTCCTATTATGAGACGTAAGGGTTGTGAGCAACCCATTTAGCAGATAAGTAGTACTTCAACATTTTTAGCCATACTTGAACCCGTTGCTCTGTACCGAAGCTCAAACGAGTCCATGTATGTCAGTGTTCGTGTAAACAATTCCAGAAACAAGCGTAATTAGGTCTAATAAGGTGACAGCAAAACGTACCTTCTTTCTCAAACAGAGAATAGGCTTAGCTTTGTATGTCGTTCATAACAAAATGAGCAATATGAAGGTTTGCTATGGTCACGTGCACATAAAAAATGGCTATGGAATGTCTCAGTAGATAACGTGCCATACTATCGAATAGTACTATAACTCAAGCTACCTGTAATAAATGAGGAATGTTTTCACTTATCAAATTATACGATGGAAAGCGTTCCGCGCTCTGAGGCATTTAAATACCATTCTACTACATACGGTCATTTAACATTGTCATGGTGCCCCATTGGCATTGAGGCGAGAACTCAAGCCTTGCGAGCTTATTCGATGTGTTTATTGTGACATGACATGAATTCCTTGCTTACAACACTGATTATTCCTTTGCCATAGAATCAATCGTACTGATTATTAGTATTTCAGAACTGGGATATAGAAGAAGAAATTGGTATTTTATTTTGTCAGAGCTTTCGATCGACACTCCCTGTAATTTCTTTACTCATATCTGTAAAGTAATGTGGACACCCTAATCAAAGTGTTAATGGATCGTCCCACGTTATGTAGCTGCAGTGGCTCAACCTTATGAGAAGTTCTGGTGATGACAATGTTTCATATTAAGATGATTTGCTCAAATAGTTTGCGGGGTACCGCAACATTAGTTTATTGTCAGTCAATAGGTGTTAAAAATTGCCCTCTTTTGTATACAAAAAACCTTGAATTTTTGGGAGATAAAAGTTGCACACACTTCACTTTACTAAATTGTCAGCAAATCAGATTTATTTTTATACCCTTCCAGTAAATAAATAACAATCAGTCGGTAATACCCTCATCGTCCCCCCTCCCCCCGAAGTAGAACACGAAGCGTCAGTTGTCGAATATATGACATGATGACGAGATACGTTAGGAAAAGAACAAGCTTATTATTATTATTATATCTAGCTTTTGGTCACACAACATCAGATAAGACAAGTCAACTGCTGACAAACGCTTTTCTTCTTCATATAGACACTTCCGTTATGTGAATATAGCGAAGCTATAAACACATGGAACGCAGCATGAAACCTACATCACGTGGGCATGACTTAGTTCATACTATTAAACATTTGTAAAAGGAAAAGGGTGTCTCTGTCATCAAATAATGACGTCCGTATAAATCGTTGTCCACCCTCCGTGCCATAACTTGAGTCTCTTTGCTTGATTGGAGTGGCCAATTTTAAAAAAAGGGGGGGGGGGGGGGGTATTCTTTTATAGTGCGTACCCATTTTCCGAAAGTCTAAATGGTAGTCACATTATTGATGATATTTCAATCAGATATAAATACAATAAAAACTATATATATATATATATCTTGTAAAATATAAAATTTCCGTAATCTTTATCCTTGAAAGTATCAATGTCAGTTAAAGAAATTTGTAAGTAAATATCGTTCACCGTGGAATTGTTTTATGTTCGGTGTTGGCTAATATTGCCCCTGTTTTAAACAAAATTATGACTAAAGCACTACTCTCTCTCTCTAAGAAGATTCAATTTTCGGCGAACATTATATCATAACAAGGCTCGTGGAAGTAATAATAAACAACTAGATACATTGTACTACGTATTGGTAAAGGAGGGCTAAAAGTAAGTTGTTAGACTTGTCTTGGGCTTTACGTCGTATCAGGGTCGTAATTGTGATAGAAATATTGAAGGGGCTATATTTTGAAATTGATGAAGTGGGAAAATGTCGTCCACCGTGTTTGGGCGACGAAGAAAATGTTAAAAAGTCTGCTTCTCAAAAACGGCCCCTGAGGCACATTCTGACATAAAAAGCTATTTTGATCGCGCAAAGTATTATAATATCCCATCCTTTATCAGCCTCAAAATTTCCGCTAAAAGTTCCCTAACCATTTTTCGCATAAAATGCATTACTATGTAGCTGAGCCCATCACTTTGTACGTAGCCTATGAAATAGATTTTGGGTCAAAAATGCAATTGGAAAGAGTTCTGTCTGAGTGTATTTTCAAATTGTGTTTTAATAACAGCATAGTTGATGGACGCGCCAGTTCTAGTCGTCCACTTGCGAACATCGTAAACAAGTAAAACAAAAAAATATGAATGATATTTTGCTGATGATTTATTAAAATGATGGCTTGATAATTTTGCAAAAACATTGTTTCTTCTATCAGAACTGTCAACGAATTTGTTCCAAACAGATTTTAGGTCGATGTTATCAACGTTTTCTGAATGCACGTTGATTGACATGTTATGGTTAGGCCTGTTTTGGTTCATCGTGTTGAGCAAGTACGTCTTTATAAGTCTCATTGCACGAAAAGCACGTTCACATGTAGCATTGCTTGCTAGAATTACCAGGCAGTACTGTATTGTGCCAACTTATTGACTTAATCCAAAAGTAAATGCTAATCTTTGCTGACCTTTTGTAAATGCTGCACAACTTCCATCAGACTAATATTTGAAGAATTGTCTTTAAATGAGCAAGTCAAACTCTGTAGATGAACTTGTAGCTCAGTGAAGTCGAACTCATTCTCATATTGCCTTCTCAACAAATCCATAGCAGTATCACATTTCTCACAGACTGATCCGCTTAAAAGTACTTTCTCTAGGTTTAAGCAAACCTAGTAGTCAGGCTGATCGAAACGGTCTTTAATGGTAGAAACAACTGCGACCATGGTATTGAGAAAAAATACTTTGACCGTAAGTATGGGGGGCTTCACCGACTAGCCCCCAACAATTACGCCCCTGCGTATTTCTAAAGAATGTGTCCAACAGTATCGTGCACTCTAGCAACGTTATTATTAGTACATGGGGTAAATATATGTAAACCAACAAGTACTATTAATACCGTTGTTATAGTGCTCGATGTAACAAGGTAGAGTCGTAATACAAATATTTATATATGTACAGAAACAATTGAAAGCTTAAGTCGCTTTTTGTGAGTGTTCGGTATTTCTATTCCTTCCTCAGCCCTACAAGTCTGTCTGTATTACATATTTTAGTATGAGAGTATTGTATACAAGAATGCAGAGTAAGATCTATGATGGTATATAGATACCTGATGATCGCGTTAGCGTGCGGGAAACTTAAAGTGTAGTATCGACAGTTAAGACGATCGTTTGTGCCGTATCGTGTGTGCCGTAAAGTATAGTATAGTGTAGTATGGTATGGTATGGTATGGTATGGTATGGTATGGTATAGTATGGTATACTATGGAATGTTATAGCATATTATAGTCTAGTGTAGTACATTGTAGTATGTTATAGTGTAGTATGTGTATGTATGTGTGTTAAAAATATTTTCAACGTGAACTGTATAGTGTAAAGCTGAAGAGAAAAAGAGTTTTTAGTGGCTGGGATTAGCTATTTATTTACAATATTTTTATTATGATTACACTTCCTGTTGATCATGTTGAATGTCTATAGCGTGCAATTAAAACTAATTGTTTTGTGCGCAGACATTGGACAAAATCTAGGCGTTATCGAGATTGCGGGGGGTATTTGTGATAGATACCTTTTGCAAGGGTACAGCACCATGTTCATTGGAGAGGTAACAAAACTCACGGTTCTAGCAGATCAAGGGTCCACGACTTGATCAGGATTCGATTCCACTGTACTTGGTCAAGGGTCCAACGCCTTAGCCACCCTACCACAGAGGCTACAGATCAACTGTAAGGAGATATTCTTACCCTTTCGAGTTACAATCGTCATGAGGTGTACTGCTTGTATACTTACCAAGGATCACAACGACGGGGGACAGGGCCTTACTTTTCTTGCACAAATTCTATACATGAATAAAATGTTCGCTATAGAGTGGTTTCTCCTTAGAAGTTTCATTTTGACCCCCTTACTGTTTTGAGCACGAGGTCTAGAAAAGGAGCAAACACTTACCAAGTTATGTGAGTGAAGTGAGAAGGCAAATTTTGATGTGGCAAGTAACCATGAATTACAAACCGTTTCTACGTTTGCATGAAAACTATTTGGCGCGAGGAGGGGGAGGGGTGCAGGTTATCAGATTTCAATTTTAATTTTTTGTTCTATGTGTCGAAGCTTCGGATTCAAGTTGCATGTACCTATTATTGTGCCTATCTACTAGCACAGAACTAACCTTTACGTCAGTGGTACGGTAGAAAACGAGCTCGTTAGCTCATTGAAGTTGTAAAATGGCTCTTACTTGGATCTGTTGTAATTGGGTTTGCTTCTCTATATTTGCAAAGTTGAAACGTATTAGATTATACCAATCACAGAAGGGTTGGTTTTAGGTAGAGGGGTACGTACTGTAGTATTTGGAATAGAATGAGTTTCATTAGGCCCATATGCTTACCGTATAGGTAATTCTCAGAAATAATAAACGGAGACATTAGTATTGAGTGATTCTTCATTGAGTTCGCATGTTGTAGTGTAAGTGCAGTATATTGGTCAACAATTCACTGAAGTTTTGACCCAGAATTGTAAATTACAATGTTCCTTTTTCGTCTGATCCATAAATAGGCTTATCCCGTCGTGATGGCTATACACACAATTAGTGAGAGTCAGTCTTACGAGGCGATGCAGCCAATCTTGTTTTCAATACCTTAAAACAGACCCACGTCTATTAGGAGCTTGTTATATTTTGCGATCGATTTTATATCTCGAAATGCGTATTAAGTGCCATTTTAAATCATATACTCACGATCTTAAAACCCGATCGTAGTTCGATCATGGATGCATGTTGATTACGATTGTGCTTTCAAGGAGGCAAGTAGTACTGTTATGTTTACCGCTTTGTGGAAACGCTATTTTTTCTGATAACTGAGTTGATCATCCTCATCTAAAGGGAATTTGGCGAGACGTTTTTAGTTTGTTTGTTTGTTTGATCAAAGATGTGAAGAAGTCATAGGGAACCGTCGAGGCTATCTAATAACTGAAAAGAATACGTTGATCGCCAACCTCCTTGAAGGATAATTGGCTAAGAAGAAGAAGTATGTTAATATCGAATTCAGAAAGCTATCTAGGATTTTGTAAAGGAGCTATGGCCTTTCAATAAGAGGTATAACAAGACTACTGTGACAAAGAATTGGCAAGTGGTTTTCAACTGTCGAATGTGGCAATACCTTTTCTCATACGGTGTACTTAATTAAGTTGTAAGTTAACATATTGTTTGTTTTACTGTTTGACAACAAGAGAAAGGAAGGCTTAATTCAATAGCTCAAGTGCTTAAGAGAGTAAAGAGACCATTGTTAATGGGATACATCCAAGATGCTGTAAGGATGGATTTTTCGATTACCACAGGGATCGCGTAGTAACTCTTTAATGCACTGAAAAGTGTGCATCATTGTGTTTCTAGATCTTCGTGCCCTCTATATACAATGAAAAGTAATGGAAGTCGGGGCCAAAGCAAGTCTTTGTCCTCATATTCGAAAGGGAGAGGGTCCGAAAGCGGAGTCAACTATATGCCACTTGTGACAAAAAATTGGGGCTTGTAACAAAGAGACATGAGTTGCAGCAAATTTTTTCGTCTAGAAAAATGTGTCAAAGCACTACCTTAAGTGTAACTGGTGAATAAATGAAGTTGGCATTCAGACAGAGAAAAAACGGGGACATTCCTTTTAGCTCCACTGAAAAAGAGAACACGTAGGCCAACAGTAAGCAGCCATTCCAACAATCCGGAATTGACTCTGACTGTGACATCCAGGTTTCAACTTTGCACTGGTATGGCACAGATTAAACTGCATGTTTTATTATGGTCAATCGTTATTGCAAGAAATTACCAGAAAACTGTAACTGTGAACATCATAAGAATGTTGTCATGACAACTACAGTAATACTAATTCGAATAATCTGTTTCTCGTTTCCCATCTCGCTTTGATTTGCGCTTTACATTATTATCCTAAATAAATTTCACTTGAGAATCTTCTTGCAATAGGCTTGATTAGATGACGAGGAGGTATTCAACCTAAGCCTCAAATTTTTCCTAGAGAAGATAACATGATTGAAAACACAAAAAGAAACATGAATATGTGTATATCTTGAAAATTTGAATAGATGTAATGCATGCCATGCATCGACCGATGTTCTAAGCTTGTTTTACGTGTGTATTTATGTTTTCATACGCAAATGATCTCAGTGCATTACTAGGACGTCACCCTTGGTCGGCCTAAGGAAACTTATTTCTCAATTACTGAAATAATCAAACCAAAGTGGACTAACTGCAACGTGCAAAGTGCAACTGCAAGTGGAATAGACAGTATGTTGAAAAACTGATGCCCGTGCCGGGTTTCGATCTACGGCCTTCCGTTCAGCAGTTCAGCGTGCTAACCACAACACTACATATGCTTGCTCTCATGAGATCACAACTTTATGCTTGCCACGTTCATCAGACAATGCACTCGATGACAGCATGAATACACAGTGACGTCAACTTACACAATGTGAACATTCATTACAGGAAGGTGATGCCACCATGATCAACTTCCGACATCCCCCCTGAATGCGAGCATCCTGGTGTTGACCTACCTTGCTCGCCATCCATGATCCACAACGTTGTTATCCCGATAGTCCGGTTGCACCAAGCATACCCCACAACAAGGCTCGCCACCCTCGTAACTCAAATTGACTTACGTGTCTGGGCCCATAACCTGTTGAAAAACTGATGCCAGTGCCGGGTTTCGTACTGCAGTCCAAAGTGCTAACCACTACACTACACAGACTTACTCTCCTAAGAGCATAACTTTATGAATACCTCGTTCATCAGACAATGCACTCTCTGATACCATAACTGCATAGTAACGTCAACCTACACAATACGAACATTCATTACAGGAAGGTGATGTCACAATGATCAACTTCCAACACAGTAATTATTCATTACTTATAAGGTTGTCGACATTTTGCAATTTTTATTTATCATACGTCATTTATTCTTGGTAAGCTTCTTGTAACATATGACAAGCACCGAAAGCTTTACTTTGCAGCTCTTAATATTCTTGCTTTCCAAGTTTTTAAAATCCGTAGGCCGAAAGGCTGCAAAAGTGCATGTGCTCAGAGAAGACAGAAGCTTCCCAACAACGTCATTTTACTTCCTCCGCGTATGTGTATTCGGATGAAATAGTATCCGAAACTATTTGTTACCCAGCGGTGTTTCAATTTGAAAAATCGTTTTTGTGGCATTTAACGTCTACTGATGTTCTTGTTTGGTACTTGACAAACTTTTAAATATATACAAAGTTTTTATGTTTTGAGTTTTGCAGGAGTGTTAAATTGTAATTGACGAATGTCGTCGGACTTCAGGACAAGTTAAGACAGATTTTATCGTCACTGTCTGAAGAAAACGTGTATACTGTCATTTTAAGTCAACCGGGACCTGACTTAGTATTTACCACAGATGATTGATTGATAAGGTTGCCTTGTCGTTGACGATACGCATACTGTTGTTGTACCCCTAAATTACGGTCATATATCAGAAGCCGAAAGGTTAAAATGTAAACTCAATTTTTACTGATTCCAAATTTTGATATCCTTATACTATCAGATGCGTATAAAAAACTCACAATTTTTTAGTAAATAAGGGAAATCATTGTTTTAGTTTGGTAATTGGCTATGATTATTATTTAAGTAAATGCTCCTAAAATGTTGCGAAAGGAAGTTAAAAAATGTAATTACATGATTAAAAAAAACTACTTGCATAATAACAAAGTGCTTGAAGTTGCCAATTACAAAATGCTCGCAAAGATTGTTCCTGAAAATGCAGGTATCTATACCCTTTGGACTGTACGCCCCTCAAATGACACCATCGGGCAAGGAAGTTCGCTTGCTCTAGATACGCTTTTCAAAATTTTCGTAAATTTTAACTTGTTGGCCCTATCAGTAGCCTATCTGAAAGTTTTTTTCTCCCAAAAGGTTTTAGCTCAGTGTAACCTCGTAGCTGACCACGTTTGAGCCGGGAGTCTAATTTTGGAATAGAAATCATTGGCGGGTGCTAGGCCTAAATGACCTAAAATCCCACCCACACAGTTCCGTCAACAAACCGCAAGCCCAAACACGCATTCAAAACAAAGAAATTATGTTGAAAGACTGATTCAAACGGACACAAATATCATTATATCAACATGAAACCTGAAGATTAATAGTAAGCATAACAATAACTTTAAAAAAATTATGTGTAAAATGGGACATGGAGTCAGTAGGAAGCTATCAAAGATGGCTGCCGAATAAATGCAAAGAACATTTCTACACAAATTTTTTGCAACTGCTAAACTGTACTTATGTTTTTAAAAAACATATATATTTCTATTGCTTTCCTAGGCGGGAGGGGGCTATATGACATTAGGAAATTTTCTACGAGGGGCTAAGCCTGGCTACGGGCGTGGGTCAGTGACGCTTTTGCGCCCCCATGAAACTGACCGACCGACCCCTGATAAAAAATGCGGAAAATGGAGCAACTTCATTATTAAACCAGCCCTCAGTGATCGTACGATTAGGCTGTAATCACCCTAGTTGCTTCCGTTTCGCTTATGATCAGAATTAGATAAGCTGCTTTTTGTTTCAAATTTTGGAGGATAATCTAAGAAAAATGTTAATGTACGTAGTAATCAAAGCCTTGAGGTGAGAGCAGTGCGCTTTATACGACTATAGCAATTTTCAAAGATTTTGAATTTGTATGTTATTTTCTTATTAGGCATATGACACTTGGCCCCCATGTTGGAGGTACACCTGAGAGCAAAAAGTTAGGGGAGTATGTTGCCGACAAATGGAAATCGTTTGGGTTGGATAAAGTGGAAACATTTAAATATAACATTTTACTCTCTTATCCCAAGAAGCCTGGGAAAGTCGAGCTGAGGGATGAAAATGGCAAAGTTCTTTACACACAAGAGATAACAGAGAAAGTTGTGGTACCGAGTGAAAATGTTCCAGGGATTATTCACCCTTTCAATGCGTTTTCGAAAGGTGGAACTGCTGAGGTAAAGCTTTAATTACAATCATGGACTCTATACTTTGTTGAAAAGTTTATATTGCGTTCGATGATTAACTATTGTTGCCTGTACAGGCTTTTCACCAACGTCGTTAAAAGTGTGGATTCCGTTGCGTCGCCATGCTGGAGGCTGCTGGAGTGTTTCACAGTGAGTCACCACGTTTGGTCGTAAAATGTCACAATGTTTAAGATTTACAAAGAGGCGAATTTGCTTCAGAGTATGGAGATGGTATATGGCTAAAGTACAAGCCGTGAACCGTAACTTTACTAAAGTGACGCCATCACTCAACGACTAGCGCACAAGCTGTTACTGTGGTTCAAGTATTAAGTGGGAATTTTAAATGATTTTTATAAGCCATCCGTGTTCAAAGAAAGCAATTTGCAATATACACCAAAAAGCACTTTCATCTGCATAGAGCGATGTCGAAAAATGAGTATTCAAGATTATAAGTAAAATCATAAATGAATCTTTCCTCCGGATATTTTATTTTCCGTCCTGGCGAAACATAAGCCGGAACATAACTTGTGGTTGCCTTCTCACAGTTAACTTAAAATTAATATCGGCCAAAGATCATCTATGAATACTTTCTGAATACATTTGGCTCAAAATATTATATTCTCAAGACTACTGTGGCTCAAAAATTTACAGTATTCATATTTTTAAAAATGTGTTGATAGTAAACCGTTACGGATGTATCTATACTTTTTCAGATAAATTGTGGCATGACAAAAATGTTATAAATAAATACAATTTTCAATGCACAACAATAAACTCTAGTTCACCATTTGAGAAGATATCAGAGAAATAAAAACCAACGAGCTTCGAACCCGTGACCCAAGCATGCGCGGAATTAGCTTTACAATATGAGCTAAGTGAGCCCTGTTCATAACATAATCTACTTCTCTCTTAATCCAAGATTCTGAGGAGACAAGCCTTCAAGTGACGATCAGTTACATGGAATCAATTTCATCAAGGACAAGAAGAAAGCACCCTTGCGTGCTGTAGTGTCAATCCTCAGTTAAACGTGAACCAATTTTCCTCTGGGGCCTCTAACATCGCTCAACGAGAATGTTTACTCCATTTAAAAAACGCTACACTTTCGAAAACTTTAGTCATAGTCATGGTACCGAGCGAGGGAACTGTCAGTAACCAAGCGTTATGATATATTCTAAGTGGAACGTGTAACCTTGAAGTACCCCTACCATTGATACCAACTGATTTGATAAAATGTTTGCTGATATCTGAAATCCATGTAATTGCATTTTCCTTGATACGCAAAACCATTAAGTGTTCCATAATTAGTACTGTACGTCGCTTAATGATATTTCGATGAGGCAGAGAGGGGTAGAAGTTTGTGCCGAAGCTCGGTGACACTTGCTTAAATTTTACCTGCAGTCAAAAAACCATTTCTCTTAAGACTGGCTCTTTTCGGCATTTCCCTGCCCATAGTAGATACATTTTTAGCAACTACATGACGAGTAGCCAATTCCATCCCACGCTGCGTATATCCTCCGCCAACTACTACTACTATAATCAGTTTCTGAAGGGTTCACAGTAAGAGCTTCCAGATGTCCACAGCTCGATTCCAACCATCAACCCTCTGCGTGCTTTACCAGCTCTCTACTGATTGAGATAACTCGCATCCTACATAGTTACCTTTGAACATAACGTAATCTCAGATTATAGGTTTACAAGAAACGAAGTGTGTAAAAAGAATTTACTAGAATTTTTTATTAATGAAAGTTCCTCAATGGAGTAGTAACACTGATATAACAGGTATGCCTGGACTCTGCACTCCTTGCTGTTCTCTTTAAACACACACTACATTAGAACACAAACTGTACCAGTATTTGCCGTTTTCCTCTCACATGCTACTACTACCCCCCCCCCCCCCCCCCCCCCCCCACCCACCCACCACCCCCCCCCCCCCCCACCCGCCCCCCCCCCCGCCCCCAGGGAAACCCCACCGCCCTCCCCCCACCCACCCCCC
>JAAAKL020014513.1:0-11910 GCA_010016065.2 Carybdea cf. marsupialis auct. non (Linnaeus, 1758)
ATCAGCTTCCCTACAAATTGATTGACCACAACTTTTAATGCAAAGAGTGGTCATGAAATAATAACGGTTATTGCACCATAATTATAGTACTGAAAAGTAGAAATTACGACTTGTACTATGTATAATACCAAGAAACGTAGGAACCGGGGGGGCTCTTGGGGCACGTACCTCCCAAGATCTTGCAATAAGCAAGAAGTGACCCTTTTAGTCACTCTTAAATCCAACACG
This sequence comes from Carybdea cf. marsupialis auct. non (Linnaeus, 1758), assembly GCA_010016065.2. Lineage (NCBI taxonomy): Eukaryota > Metazoa > Cnidaria > Cubozoa > Carybdeida > Carybdeidae > Carybdea > Carybdea cf. marsupialis auct. non (Linnaeus, 1758). The sequence continues at coordinate 229 of JAAAKL020014513.1, forward strand.
TAGTAAAGTGCTCTGCAAGTGAAAAAATGCCCTTTGTTGTGCCCCCGCCCAAACTTTGAGATGCTTCGTACGTCCCTATACAATACCACGTGTTTTATCTTAACCATTATGGCGGTTTACCTTTTTGATGTGAACCATTGCAGATTGTAACTGATCATGGCCCTCTTCTGCTTTTGCCAATTCCATGTGTACTTGACAGCGAATATCGTAAAGTAAACTGAAACGAAAAAGAAACAATCATTTTCTTACAGTTCTCTATTTGATCGATACAGCTGTGGATGTCGGATAGTGGCGATTATCATCATTGTAACATCTATCACTAGCATTGTTTGTTAGTTGTCCACTTTCATAACACTTAGTCCTGCTAGGCACGGGGAGGGGAGGGAAGAGCTTCTAGATACAAGGAGGGAAACCTTGTTCCGATATATTACAAAGGGCTTCTCGTTTGGTTGCAATACTCACTGACGTTTCCTAAAATCTATTACTGAAAAGTTTGGTATAAAAACTACGAAATTTTTAACCAGGTGACCCTAAACACGTTATTTGTAGTAAAGGCCAAGTTTTGACTTTTCAGAACATAGATAAATTATAGATCATAGAAAAGCCTTTACTTTCGGAAGCTAAAAGAAGAATCTTTTAGACTCACATCTCATGTAAATCGTTATATATTACGGTTTTGTGATCAGTGAGGCAGACTACATGAATTATTGTCTCGTCAATAGTTTCGAATTCTTTATTGATCCAAATTGAGTATATATTCACCGTTTGATAAAAGTTATATGTATAAATGTGGGCCAATAACCTAACGAATATCTGATCGAAATTCGAAGTCCTAGGAATCATCAATCCTCAAAGGAGGAAGATGATCAGATTATTGTTATCGCGCCTAAACGGGTAAAATGGGTTCAAGTTTGCCGTATCCTAATGTAAATTGTAAAATTAGAAACGAGAAAATCACATTTGCAATTTGTGCTGTACGCGATGTGCACGACACCAATGCCTTATTTAATGACAAAAGGGCGACACCAAGACCAAAACTATGGCTGTACATACTACTCCTAGGGCTAATGTCAAACAACCGACTATGCATTCATCAGTACCCACGACGAGTGACACTGCTTTCAATACTTCGGGTTGAATAAGACAGTTTTGAAGTTAATACGAGCAATAGTGTGTTTGTACATCGAGAAGTAAGAAGTCTCGAGTGTTCACCTGCGATAAGGCACAAGCAAATCCCCTTTCAGTGATGCCGAATACATAGTTTTCAGCCCGATAAGCAGTCGCATACAGGAACAATCCCCTTATTTCGACCTATTACTATCCAAAGAACATAACTCCTAACACTCAACCCACCTCGAAGCAAGTTCTGAGACCAGCCTTGTAGCATTATCAGCCTTGTAGCATTATCATGGAAGTATATTTGCCCATACGTCAGTAGTTCAGCAGGGACTTACGTTCGGGAAACGACATCCCAAAATAGAGATTACAAAATCGATAACATGTTGCAAAGACTGGGGAGTATAATTTTTGTGACCATTACATTTAGTAATTCAGTAATCAAGTTGCTATCTACGAAAACCTGGGAGCCCACGGTTCCAGTTCCTTCAACAGGGGAATTACCTCCATAATTTACCTCACGTCCCATATCCTCCTCAAAATCAACCATCAGAAAGACGGTATACGGAAACACCGTCGCGATTAGCCGCCGACATCAGTGATAGGACAGTAATAATGTAATCAATAATGCTACTTTTAAAATCAAAAATTGAAAAATTGCATTATTTGTATGGCACGTAACTAGTTATGCGACTACTGTAGTATTACTGTCATCAATTACAGCAAAGGAGTGAGTATTACCTATGAAACTTTCCCAGAATGCAACCTCATTCAATGTTTCATACATACAATATGACAACTCTGTTCCAGAGTAAACACTTTCTGAGATTCATACCATATTTCCTGTACAATTGGTGTGTTTCCCCAGAATTTTAACATAGGTTGATACCGCGAACGGTTTTTTCCCTAGGAAAAGTTTATGAACTTGCAGTTAGCTAATGGATAATACGAATACAATACTGAAATGCGTACCTGTCTATCGATTCCAGAGAATCTGCTATCAAAGTTAACGGCTTCCGAACATAGGTTCTCAGCTTGTCATTAAGCAGGGGTAGACATAGGTTCCACATGGAGATGCACCCAATCTGTTTAAATGAATTCAGATATTACATTGCTAGCAAACTTTTTGTACTAAAGAAATAAAAGAAATGGATAGCACCATTAACCTCTTCAATATCATACCATTGTAACACGGCTCATTCCTTGTCAGGTCCTACCTGCTACTGATAACATATAAAACTGTGCCACCTGTAACGTGATCGGGTGGCTGGTGAGTGGTCGGCTTTTCCTATCCGGTTGCTGGATAAGGACAGTGTGTGGTCACCTCCAGTCGACTAAAAGCTAAAAGCCAGCCCCGTTAACGAGCAAAAGAACTCGTTTGAGACAACTGCCAACTACTACAACATGTCTTATTTCCAGACGTCTCGCCGTTTCATGCCTCTAGGTTCGAATACAAAAAGCAGGGAGAGTGAGTAAAACTTTGCGCGACGGCTCCTTACTATAACAAAATTCATACACTTTTGCTACTCTACCCAATATCAACCATATCAGCTGGAAGTTTTCAACTTCAGTCGTGCACATAGATGGCTTTGTACAATTGCTCGGTCTTCAACGACCTGAAGTTCATTTGGAGTTATATCAAATTACATTATACAGCCCTACGAGCTTGGAGTGTTAGAACGATCTTGGATTGGAAAGAAAAACTGCCTTGGTCACTCGTGAGCTTTTTAAGTACGATATTGACATTGCTGCTCTAAGTGAGACAAAATTTGCTCGGGAAGGTCAATTCAATGAAGTTGAAGCTGCCAACCCACTTTTTTTTGGATAGGGAAAAATCGGGACACGTGGAGGGAAAACGGGGCAGAGTTTGCTATCAAGAAAAGTATCCTACCAATGCTAGGCAGTGTTCCAAGGGAGTTAATTGATAGACTTTTGGTACCACAGAATACAGCTTAAAGACGTTGATTTGCTTATATCATTAGCGTTATGCTTCGACAATGACAAACCAAGAAGAAGTCAAAAAACAGTTCAATTAAGGTCTAGGGGTAAGGGGTATCATAAGATCAATTCCCCCAAAGGATAAGGTCATTATAATAGGTGATTTTAACATACGTGTTGGAAAAGATCACAAGCATTGGAAAGGTGTTGTAGGACCTCACGATGCAGGAAGATCTAATAGCAACTCTTGGTCTCTCCTACGACTGTACTCTGAACAACAGTCATGTGTCATGAAAACAATGTTCCAATAACCTGACAAATTGAAAGAACATGGATCCACCTAGGTTCAAGGCTTGCATTTGATTGAAGTAAATCATCAATCGAAAATACACTATTCTTCAGCTGAGACATACTGTCTTCTGGCTAATGTTCTCGTGTGCCATAATGTTCCTTTATATTATTAGTATTGCTATTTCTACAAAACAACGCTTAAAGATGTAAATATGCTGCCGTTCCATTTCTCATGCAATGATGCAGCTCTCAAAAAGCATTCATATAATGCTTAGGTACGACGACTTAAACTTGAACTACTTGAACTCCAAAGCTATTGCTTCCCTCCCCCTTCCCCTTCCACTGCCCCTGTTTATAAATAAATGCTTTATCCTAATAATTTACCAACTGTTACGTGTGCTCAAGTGTCCTGAATCCTAAGTATGAATCCTTGTCCGGACTAACATCAACGGACTGAGAGGGGCCTTTATCATTCAATTTTTGCATAAATGATTCCGTCAAATTGTGAAGAAGTGCCCCATTCTACCTCCATTACCAAAACATACCGCTATCACTTTCTGTAAGAATTGCTATTTTCTTTAAGATGAAATGTCCTTTATTAGGTAATACGCTAGGGTGGTTGGGTGACCTAAATTGTGTCAACTGTAGTGTTTTGATAGCAAAAGTGTGTATCACCCTGGTATGAATTTGGTGTAAGGAAGAGCGTTGGGAGGAACGTAAGGAGGGTCATCAAAAAATGCGTAAAATTTACAAAACAGACTTTGTGAACGCTTTTCAACAAAACGAGACCAGTACAACTACCATATTGTTTGACTGCATTGCAATATATTCAACATATAATATAAGCGTTATCAGAAACGGTTGGGGCCGGGGGATCACATCACGTGACAATTACGAAATATGTTGCCAAAACTGGCACTACGTATCAGTAAATGATGGGCCCGCATACCTGAATAAGGTAAGATTTTTTCATCCGAGTTGCTGACAAGATGTGTTCCTCAAGTTGGCACAAAGATTTAACAATGGTCTAGGTCGAAACGTACAAAAATACGTTAAGAAATGTCCTAAAACTTATAAACTTATGGTTATAAATCAAGTAAATAGAAGATTACAGATGCAAAATATGAAGGTCTGTGACCATCACTGAACATGAACTTAAATTAATTAGTTTAAACTTTGATACAATTTATGTTGCGAAAATTTTATACATTTCGTCCGTAATACCAGGGTTGTTACACATGTTACATTGCTAAACGTCCTGAAAACCACACCGATTTCTTCTTTAAATATCTAGACCCTTGGAAAACCAAATCTTAAATTGAATTAACAATAGATGGTGAATCCACAAATACAGCTAGAGAATTAAAGACATTGACTTCGTCCCCATTCTAAGACAAATGTAGAGGTTTACCAACCTCTCTGCATATCCTGTTATTATGAAAATTTTAACAGAATAGAAACTCGGATTGCGCTCATTTAGATAGAAAAATATTTAGGAGTAGCAGCTTCAAGAAATGAAGACTGATCGGAGAATTTCTAGATATAATCTTGTTCGTTCATGTGTCTGTTTTGTGTCTGTCTCTCTGTCCTCTCACAGTACATTCAACCGGGAACTTCCTACGCATGTTGGGACTCACAATAATCCTGGTGGCTGTCACAATGCTATATCTTGGCCCCTCGCAAATATGGTGCGCGTTCTTCAACATTTGAATGTACTTTTGTTATTTTATGATGAAAGCAAAACTACACTTCAACTCTTGCCATCAATATTAAACCCAAATAGAAAATAATATACAGTACATCTCTAAAAACTATCTGTAGAAGTAGCAGATTTTTAACATCACCAGACTAACTAATAATGGTCATTCATTTCCAAGCTAAAACTATAATTTTTAAAAGATAATGGAGCCATAAAAATGTGTTACCAACGTAATTCATATCTCTTCAATAATGACCATCTGAAATCCTTTCTTCTCGATAAAACGTTGATAGCAAATTCGTGATTTATCACACGAACATAACAATTTTATGCGTCAACTCCATAGCCTTGTACTATTTAAGAATAACCCGAGGTGCAACATGGCTGGTATTTTCAGTAAAGAAATCGAGTTGAGAACAAATGACCTTACCTCAACTGTTGAGCTACTCAGCTTTTCTCGTTTTTTTCCAAGGAGTTCCACCATCAACCAACAATTAAGAAATTCAATCTCAAGCAGAAGGTCGGGACTCTGTATTGAAGGAGTAACAAGTAGCTATCAAATGTGACGATTTCATGCAAAATAACCCCAACCTGTTTGTAATAAGACATGTTATAACATATATGACTTGTACCATGCAAGCCCCGGAAAGAACAAAATTTTAGCCCTTCTGAAAACGAAGTTTGTATCCCGCTCCGAAAAATCTCCGAAACGTCATAAATTCCATAGCACATAGCACGTGATACTACAATCCTGATTAGCAAATGCAGCTGAATGATGTCTAAAGGTAAGAAAATGTAGCTCTTGAAAATGGGTACAAGATCTGGATTTGGCACTACGTAACGGGAGCAAAGTTGAGCATTCAAAATTTTGTTGATGTAATCAGATTTGGCTTCATGAGGAGAAAATGTGGTTTCAAACTTCCAAACTACCAGTCGCAAATCCCATCAATGAGACGTTACAAAATAAAACTAGGGGGAAACAGCAATTGTATGATGATAAAATCATGTCGATTCCCCGCCCCTTCTCCTAATATTTTCCTTGTGCCTAGACGAGTTATTCTTGCACATGCTTGGTTCGATTCGCTACCTGATTCAACTGATTAGGCATAACCTCTCATAATTTGAGTGTAGGAAGGAAACTGCCGCTAGTGAATTTATAGGATAAGACGATTGTGAGTGTTATTGTATAATGTGCAAGTTGCAATTGCCGACAACGGGCAGGCTTCTTTTGTTTTATAAATACAGTTTAGAGGGCAGCAACAGACTACTTAATCGTGACGTCATAACCTTATGAAGGAAGCTTATGAAGGAAGCTCGAGGCAATTTTTCACTTATTGTATTCTTCTTGCTGATAAAGAAAATGAGTGAAAATTTTAGAACAATATCTTCAACCGATGTTGAGATACCCTCTTTCAAAGTTTGAAACACTTCCATCAAAACGGTTCGGGATAAGGGTTCCAAACAGACAAGAGGTAAATTCCTGATTTTACACTTAAATTTTATTGGAACCAAAACGCTTAGTCAGTGCTGTAACGTTTCCCGGCTGACTAATACCAAGCTGAAACCGTACAATCATTTTGTATGAGTGTCTATTGTCAAAAACGTTTAGCATAAAGTGATTCTGACATTTCAAATGTCATGTAAGGAAGCAACTTTCCCATTGTCACATAAAGATGAGATCATGTCGTTGCTTACTACGATTAAATAAGAATTAGCATACCTACATGTATTAAATGTATAGAATCTATTGATTACAAATTGCATCCATGTTGCGCGAGCCATGCCTGTTGCTCTGAACACGAAGAATTGGTTATCCATGTGTCTTAGTCACTTTACACACACACTGGCGTTAAATAACACAGACTAAAGTTCACTAGTTGCTACAGCTGGGCTAGATTACTTGCATGGTCTTCTCAGTGCCTTTCTATCCCAAAAATGGCTTCAAAAAGAAACCTAAAACGATCCACTACAGAACTGAAAAATGTACGGCAAGTGAACCCCTTAATTTTCAGATTTTCCATTTAATACTCTATTCTGAGACTGCACCACTAATGATTGACTCTGGACTGATAATGAAGGAAGAAGGCTGTCCTCCCAAGGTCACCGATGTAGAACTGGTAGTAATCATAACAGTAGGTGATCAGTCGTCAGGCCGCCATAACTGAGCAACGCTCTTCGACTGCATGGGTTCCGAACGTTATTCCAAGAGGTAGCATCCTTTGTTCCACCATTCTCCTTAGGAGATCAGACACCATAAATTTCATAAAATAGATGTTAGCTATGTTATATTCCATCTCCAGAAAGAATGTGATGCACTTTCACAAGAAATCGTACAACCCTGATTTGATTCTAGGACTTGATTCGAAAATTATCCTTAAAAAGCTGGGCACTGTCATATAAACTCGAGAAACTCATGAAGTACGCACTCAACTTTGACTTAGGTTTATTAAGTTTCGTATTACCTTCGTGGTTGACTTGGCAGCCGTTATTGCTTTCATTGCTATATCTGGTTTATGTTGCTCAAGGCAAAATCTTGTAAGTTCCATCAACAACACCGCCCTACAACAAGGAAATCAGTACATAGAAGGGTAAGTCTAAAAAGTTTTATAGAGAAAAATTATAAAAATTGCCCTGATTCTGCTAAAGAAAAGGCTTTTAGAACCCACAAGAAAAGAAATTTTGTCTGCCATTTACCGCTCTCACATGTTTGAGACCAAAAACTTTGTGATTTTTACTTTTATCGTGTCAGCCACCAAATAGTGATATTTCGAGAATGAAGAAACCATCAGACCTGCAGCTAATAGGTGTTTCAAAAGTAGTGGTCGAGAAACAAGCAAAAGTGCATCTACAAATGGCAATTTTCAGCAGCAAAGTGTCCATCTAAGTCAAACCTTCCTACACATTGAACCAAATGATACTCCAAATGATACTCCAAATGATGCTCCAAATGATACTCCAAATGATACTCCAAATAATGCTCCAAATGATACTCCAAATGATGCTCCAATAACTTTATTAGTAAATAACTTTGTACATTTGTAAATACACAATAAATTTGTAAACACACAAATAAATAGATTTCGACAATGTTCACACAAAAAAAGTCTTATTTGAAAATTGGAAATGATAAAAAATTTTACTGACATTTTATGTTTACAATTACCGTGGTATACAGAAGCAAAAAGATGTCTGTCTAATAAAGACGTAGTATTGAAAACCGAACTTGCTTCACCATTTAAATACCAAATTTCATATCTGGAGAAGTGCGTTTACGACGTTACGTAGTAAACATCCGCTACTGTATCATTTCCCTTTCCATCTTCTGATCTTCCTTTATCGACATTTGAGGATTCTAAACCCTTACGCAACCTACCCACTGAGGTAGGTGAACCAAGATAATAATAACATACTCTATGCTAAGAAAAGAGAAACGGAGTATGTTCCCCTACCTCAGTTGGTATAGCACAAGGCGCAAGTAATGGAGTCAAGGGTTCGAAACCTAGTGGTGACAAATTTTCTCGTTCGCTTTAAGAACATGTATTTTTAGGTTTGGATTTGCCAAACATAAAGTCAAACTAAATACTGCTGTGACAGATTTTTAGGACTTACATTTGCATCACTCACACTCACTTACTATCCAAGTTCTATGTCATTGTTTCCTCCCTGGGAGTTGGACGGGTCATGTTGTCATGCAACCCTTTCCTCCATGTAAGTTGGTTCTCGGGATCAACGCCCACTACTGACGAGTCCTTCCTGTCCTGACAGACAGGGTTTCCTGCTAGGTTTTCTTAAGTCTGCCTGATCCCCTGGTTCTTCTCACCTTTAGTTCTCTGCACTTGTATAGTATATTTTATATCGTATATTTTACGTGCATTTCTACATGCATTTCTAACGAAGCATTAACTACTGACAGAGTTGCCTACCGGTCGATTGGAGATGTTGCAAGCCCTGTTCCCGATTGTCTAGACTTTCCAGACTTTGGAGATGATATTGACTCTCCATCCTCCAATTGACATGCTTTCAGAATCTTCTCTAATTCGACATCAAGGTCAAATTTTTCACTTACTCCACCATGTCTGATTGTAAAAATGTCAAAATACAAGGGAAAATAATTAAGGTAAAACTTTGAAGGTAATAGTGATCACAGTATATTGATTTGTAAACGTCTGTTTCACCATTCCTACTCTTCTGTGCTAAATTGTAAGGGGTCAAATAAGTGGGGTGGGTGAATATTGTTAATAAACTACTTAAAACCTGGGGTCATAATAAAGTGGCCTTTAAAGTATCATAGGATTATACTGTAAAACTGAGGTGAGGAGGTAGTTTCATGGTACTGGGGTTGAGGGCAACACACACTCCAAACCAGATACAAGACAATCTGATCACTCTACTGAGGTATACATGTGCCCACACTAGCCTTGACTCTTTCTCAGCCTCTTATTCCATGTCATGCCATGCCCACTATTAAAGCTACCAAGCCACCAGCATCTTCACTGACGATTGCTCCAGTCAAACTGTGCTCCGGGGTTCTTCCCATGGTTTATAAAGTGCCATGTGGAATTGTTAGTGCTGCCGGTGGCGCACAAGAACCATAACCAATATCTCAAAGGAATGTTCTTAACTTAATGAAGAGGCAAAAGAGAAAAAATACAGGCAGAAAATGCGGCATCTTTCAGAAACTTTCCACTTGCTTGTGTATATCTATCGGACTTCAGTTTATCACACCAAAGAGATGTATGGGAACAGATCTGTGCCAGGTAACATAGATAACGGATCCAATTTTGTGACAATTTCTGTACTAAACAGCTCTTTTCGTCTGATATGCTTCAGCATACAAATTGTTAGAATTGAATTGAAAGGGGAAGGTCAAGGTTTTATATACAGTTGCAATTTTTGCAGATAAGGAGTGCATGTTGCTTTATTTTTGGACAAACTAATGACCGCTTCACCTTTGTGAGAAAATTGAGAAGGTCCAGGAATCAAAATTTTTGCCTTTTAAAGAAGCGGTGGCTTTATTGCTTCAGTGTTGCCTGATGCCAAAGTAACATGCTTAACCGACTAGTTTTTGAAACAGGAAGTAGCCAACTCTATTAGGATTTGATACATCAAAAGATGTGAAAATATAAGTCTCAGCTGTTTCAAATATTTAGTCAATCTTATACCAAAGAAATCTTCCATCATGAACTGTTGTATATTTGATTGACGAACCAGATGACATTGTACTTCGGATTCTGATTGGCCAAAAGAAACATTTGGTTAGTTCCGAATGATCACGTTTTCTTCTTACCTTTCAGTGGGTTTTAACTTCACTAGGGTAACCCGTTACTTAATTGATTAAGTCCTATAACTTTACATTTATTGGAAACCAATCCTAGATCATAATAATAGACTAAGCAATAAACGTGTGTAAACAAAATAACAAGTTTCAGACTTTCTCCAGTTACGGGTAGCGACTGTTTAACCAGCAAAGGAACTTAAGGGAACAATGTCAATTTTGCTGAATGCATGATATTATAAACTGCTTTCAAATAATAACGTTTTGACAGGATTCAATAAAACTTTAGAAGAGCATTTCCCGACCTCTATCTAAGATATCGTCTATACATTTTTACTTAATATCTTTCAATATAATATCTTTATACCTTTATACTTTGACATCTGTTGAACATTAATGAACTTTCACAACAAAAACTTTGTTAAACCGTTCATTTTACCTGTACAGCCTTCAGGAACAGGGGGAAACAACAACAACTACACAATTTAATTTGCTCTAAAGGGGGAAATGTTTGCATATTGCAAGAGGTAGGAGCGGTCGATCAGCATAATTGACAGTGAAGAGGTCCTTATGTTGACTAGAGCAAATACGTTTTGGAACACCCAAATTTTGTGATAATCTACTCAGGTAGGGTAGTAAGCTCATTACATCCCTGTCATTGCTTAAATCACGATTTCTGCATTAAAATTATGTAACAATGTTGCAGATTCTTAACAAACCAAAACATGTACAGCTAGTTATAGAAAATCCAAAAGAAACTACCTTCAAACTAAATCTCTTTACTCAGTTTACAGTAGGCTGGATCTAGAACCAGATATGCCTCTGATTTCTTGATCATGCCAAACTACTTCAAGTTGAGCTTTTACTTAGCAGTTGCTTTGAGGTTTTCTGAATGCCTAGCACTGCATATAAAACATTGAATTTTCAAAAAGTGTGTAGGCCTACTTTCTAGCTTAGAAAAATATTTGAAAGCGATGGTCAGGTTACTATAAACGCCATTTCTAACCAATCCTTGTTAGGCTGTTGATTGTGTCTTTCCATCAATCCCTTATAAAAAAGAATAAATGGACTTACCCTTTCATTTTTAGTAATCTATACATCAATGGAAGTTCACTGTATGACTTGTCCTTTGCAAATCTTGAAGAATCACTGAGTTTATATTTGACCTGTAGAGAGAATGGTAAAAAAATTATCACATGAATCAAGATTAATATGAATGAATAAAAAACAAGAGAACAAGACCCTTTTTGGATGTAGGGGCCTACTAACTGGGCATAACTGGGTTCCATATGTGAGATGGTTGAGTTACGCTTGTTGAACGGAAGTTGCCAACGTACTCTTAACCTCTCACGAAGAGAACTAG
>JAAAKL020014514.1:0-11908 GCA_010016065.2 Carybdea cf. marsupialis auct. non (Linnaeus, 1758)
AAAGTGAAAATGCACCTCTGCTACCTTATACTGATAGCAAAAAGTACATTTTCATTTGAATAAACAATGTTGGCTCAACAGGGCTGAAAATGTGATCTAGTCTGAGGAACAATTAAAAATCGATATTCTTCGCCCTGTTCAAGACCGAAGCCACTACTAGGAACGGGATCACTACTCCCCTTCGGATGAGAATCTATTCATGCTTGCAGTCCTCTCTCTAACCTATCTCTCGAAACATAGTTTCCCACTTCACGAGAGCAGTTGACAGAGTACAGTACCTCCGGGTTCGTGGCGGGCAAGCTCAGGCTAGGTTGGAACTCACGACCCTCTGACTGCGAGTCTGGCACTCTACCATTATGCCACTACTGTCTACAATTATTATACCATCTCTCTAAAAGTGTATCCCACCCAATCATGGGTACCTTAGGTAGCATGAGCAGAAAACTGAAATGTTACAACTTGTATTCGAACACGGGACTCATGCTATCGTGGTGTGTTGCTCTACCACCTTAGCTATGACGGCCCGAGGATAACATACTTCACTGAAGCTCCTAATCATCCACCAATGAACATCGACATCCAGCTCTACATAATTTGGAGACAAGCCTTTTTGCGCCATGACACTTAACCATAGATGGACTGCATCTGGCCCAACAGCCTGTCCAGAGATCACTGAAAGTTGCAAAGTGTTTTGGAGAACAGATGATTAGAAAGGTCAAGTCTGAAGAGATAACCCAGAGATATATCATTACCGAGATTGGACCTTAGCAATCATTGGTCCATCAACGAAGCTATTCCCACCGGATGATAACATACAGCAACAATTTAAAATAAAAACGTCAAGTTATAGGATAAATGATGGCAAGCAATCACGTCATATTAAGTAAATATTAGTCAAAAAATAAATAGTATCTTTAATTAAAACGTTACTCGTAATCAATGGTTTGCTTGTAATCTATTACTTACCAATTGCTTTTGTGTAATGTCTTGCTCCAAGCAGCAACTCTGGCGCTCGATACCAAAACGTCACCACAACAGGATCGAGATCAGCAAGTGGTTTCAGGGGTGAATTAAAGAGCCTTGCAAATCCCATGTCAGCTGAACAATAACAAGATAACAACATTGAAAGATTAACTCAAGGAGAAGAAAAATCAATCACAGATGCAGGAAGAGTCCGTAGCAGTTATACTGTTCAGGCCAAATCTATAAGTGGGCGTCACATCATGGTCCAAAAGAAGAAGATGGAATCCACAATTTAAAATCTATCTAAAGTTGGATGCTTTCGGCTCAGTAGAGGAGGTCTTAGATTTAGTAGTGAAGGAGAGGTTAGAAAAAAGTCAAATTTAATCTATTACAAGGCGCACTATTTCAAACCTGAAAGAAAAAGTTCAATAGGAGAAGATTTACTGTCCTACACTATTTTTCAGTTCAGTGTCCTAACTAATTTCGATCATAAATAAACACGTACTTTTGTACAACATTTGCAATAGAAAATGACAAAGGTACTTATACAAGTCTTCACTCATGATCATATTTTTAAAACACCAAAAAAGAAATGCAACAACTGTATAAAATCCACTTACTGAATATACACGGTTTAGTTAAAACAATAAAACTGTACGAAATAGCGAAAACATTTTAGTACTGGAAAGCTTTTGTCGTCTGACACTCAGAGTCGTCAGAATTGAGAAAGGAAGAAATAAGTAAAACTTACACCAAACTGTGTTTTGAAAGTAGCCAATCAGAGGTCTGACTGCTAGATTGGTGTTGTTTTGACCAATAAGTGTATGTGGAACTAAATAGTTTGACGAAAAGGCCCAATCAAAAGACAAATTCCTTTTGTCTGCAAAGCAAAGGTTTGGTCTGGTTTTCGCTATTTCGTTCAGCTTTATTGTTTTGTACCACCAACAAGGTTTAGCTACTGAAACGAGAAAAAACTATGTTGCAAAAATTGATTACTTGAGGTAGTCATCATAAAGGCTTATGAAACAAGAGGCAAAGAGGCATTTATATCTTGGATCTCCTACGAATCACGATCAACCGACCAAAACATGGTTCTACAGGCACTTTCAGCTTACCAATTTTTACTCGGCCTCGTTGTTGACCTTCTCCCATGACAAGTATATTTGCGGGTTTCTACAACCAAAAGGCAACCATACAGACAGATTAATGTTACTTCAAAATCAGGAATGCACCTGTTATCCCCTGGAACCACTTCAGAACTACACTTGATCAAATACCAAATGTTCAAATTATTTGGTAAAGGGAACCCATGATAATCTCATGATATGCTACGCTACGTACATCGTATCTTTACATGTAAGCTACGTTTTGTTTCTTTTAAACGATTTTGAGGATAATGGGTCACTTTATCGGCATCTAAACCCAAAATCCTCAAACACTGGCTCTGTAGACCACATCTGTCCCAAGGGGCACTTGCCCAGTGGGTTTTGTCATCTCAATCCTACTGATGCAGATTCATGCAACTCACTAGTTCTAACGAAACTGAATTTGTCTATAGCAAAAAGACCTTATACTCTTCAAAGTCCTCAATGTTGATAACCTTAAAAACTCAAGATAACGCAACAAGTTTTCAAGTACAAGTTGGAAGGTATTTTGAAATCTTTCTTTACTTGAGAGATATTAGAATTGCTGAACTAACAACTCAAACCTTCATGTGATCAAGAAAAATGGCTCCCTTTAACAGACGACTGAGTTACATGACTTTCCTTTACGTCAAGCAGAGTCCAACAAAAATGAGGTCTTAGTTGAGACAAAACGATTATTTTGTAATGTAGAAAGGTTTGATAGAGCAGTAGATGCAATACCATTACAATCTATAATCCTGCCACATGTTTCAAACGTCAGCTTGTCTCAAAACTTTAAATTCTGTTCTTACAAATGGAAATATTTGGTTTTTACATTGCTTATTACTACTATATTGGTGGCACACATCATGAGACTCTTGGTTGACTGGTTTAATACTAAAATCATCATCATGGTCTCCCTCAGCTCTCCCTCAGTCTTGTTCATGTGAAAAGTCACCTACGATCTTGTCATCAACCATTATTACCTCGATGCTACTAATTAACTCCTCTACATAGTCCTCTGCTTACATAGGTCACCACTTGTGTGTCAAAGAATGAAAGTACTATAAGCATGACGTAAAGAAATACGCGACAGTACAATTGCTAAAGTAATTAATTAGTTCTTTGTTATAATCCGTACTGCAAAACTTTTGAAAATTACACTCAAAGATGGTGGAATCTCTGAGATGGCCTTGGTTACAGACTGTCAATTTATAGAGAGGCAAAAAAATTCTTTATTTCTTTCCGTTACGAAGTTTCTGTCTGAGGAAACAATAACAGTTATCCGAATACTGCGGAGGTTAACGGAGGTAAAAAACGCGGTTCAAGTTACTGAGTATTCAAGTTTATAAAGGTCAAAAGATGCTATTAAGTACCGTTCAATATCACTAGAAGTTTAAAGAACTGACTAACATGGCCACAAATCTTTGGGTAGAAATATCATTAATAAGGTTCATAATCTTCATCTAAACATTGTGCATGAACGCAACGAATGGCAGAAACCAAGAGTGGTAATGTTAAAAACTGGAAATACTATAAAAAAGAGACCTATAAAATCAAATAAACAAATCTAACTATTTCTTGCTGAGTAAAAGTGAAACAATAAAAAATCCAACAATTATGATCTTTTACAAATTGTAAGGAAGCTGGAGAGAAGAAGAGAAAGATTGCTTGATAAAAGGATGGTGTGAGGAATATAGACCCGTGCTTTTTGGGGTCTGATCCTAAACCACTCTTGTATGAATATTCACCTAAATCCACCAGAAATTGTCAGGAAGACCACATCAAGTTTTGGCCCTTTCTCCCCTACCTTTTAATTCGATGTGCTACCTATCCTCTTTTAGGAGGCACCTTGCACTTAAGAAAAAAAGCCAAACTAAATGAATAACATATCTATAGTATTAATTCTTGCATCTCTTATATTGCGGTTGTCGAGGGGTAGAACCTTACCTCTGCAAGGGTCCATTGGCTAAGGAACATATCCCTACTGATAGATATGGTCCTCCTACAATCTGTATGGTACTTCCCATGGTACCTAGTCTAGCCAACACACTGGGATAGGGGATGGGATGGGGGCTGACATTAAAAAGCTTTAGTACACGTATATTCAGTAAACATTTGAACAGCAAAAGCTAAGAAAACAAAGAAATTGATAATTATTGGCGGGGTCTGGATTCTCCTACAATCTCAAGCGGGTTACACCGATGCAAAGTACAACAAAAGTTGTATTTATACAAGGTAGCAGGTAAGAAGAGATACTAGTGAAAAGTGAAAATGTCATCACCGGGAATCCAACCCGGGACCCACGCTTTCGCCAGGTGTTGCTCTACCAACTGAGCTATGGTGACCCGGTGATAACATAGTTCACTTTTCACTAGTCCCGATTAGCTTCCGATACTTCAAGGGTGGATGGATATCCGTCCAGCTCCACGAAATCCTGGAGACCAGCCTCTCCAAGCCATGTGACTTGACCATGGAAGGACAACCGTCCGGCCATCATGCTTTCCACAGCCCATTGAAGGTAGAAAGTAAATGGAGAAGAGAGGATTTGAAGATATCAAGTTAGAAGAGAAGTTAGTGAAAAGTGAAAATGTACACAAGGCAACTTTACCAGTGCTACAAGGTCTGCTATCAATAAGGGGCCTAATTACATAAAACAACATCTAAATAAAATTATTAAACACGATAAAAGATGAATGTATATAAACGGAAAGTACCAAAATACGCCATACAAGAAAAAGATATAATGCTTTTCAAAAGCTCAGGTTTAAAATTCAGCAGTTCAGTGGGCCTACAAAACAGGGACACATTTCTACTCATCGTGACTTCAGATCATGCCTAATCCGCGTCACAACTTAATTGCAAGGCAGTTCGACATGTTCAGATGGCTAGGGGATAAACTATGACATCTAGCAAGCGCCTATGGCCAACTGTATTGTTGCGGCATAGAGTCAGTGGTTAATTTTTTTTCTTGGAATGTACACAGCTCATAACCTACATGTTTATGTAGATACCAAGGCACAATGACGCCACCAGTAAAGTATCATCGCTTTTCATCCAGGTGATTGGTTGTCATTTCATAGCCATAAGACACGAGTAAACAAACAAAGAAGTAAACAAATAAAAAGCAGAATCGAGTATGAAGAATAACATCAAATCTTTGCGTGGATATCTTATCAGACTCACCATACATTGCAAAGCCATGGAATGGGATGATGCCTAATTAAATTAGCAAGAAAACGTAAAACGTATGAGCTTATCATCAAACACTAATCAAGTGTCAAAGAAATCACATAGACAGTATGACCGACTGCTTACAGGCAGCCGATACATAATCCAAGGGTTACAAGATGCAGGGTAGAGTCCACGTAGTGCTGTAATACCAATGATTAAGATATGAACTTAATCGTGATTTACCGTAATAAAGATGTAAAATTGGGACGTGGCTATAATCGCAAAAATATAATCTAATAATAACATAAATTTCTGATTAAATCACCACTTGACGGGACTTCACCACTTCACAATTTTCAACAGGACACCGACTGATTGAAGGGCCCGGTATGCGACCTTCCATGGTCAAACTAAATGGAACTGCCTGGTTGGTTTCCAAAATTGCTTAGTCCTAGATGCTGATATCTACCAATGGAGTGTTGGAAGCTAATGTGGCAAATCGTGTATGATATCACTAGGGTATATCATAGATCAGTTGGTAAAGCGCACACAGTGATTAGGTAGGTACGGAACTCGAATACAGCCTGCAATAAATTTGTCTTATCCCTCTCCTATAATAACTATATATACATTAAGCAATTATCAGTCCTATATAATGAATTCGTGCAACAAACTTTAATCCAACATGAATCAATCACCGCTATACGGCCGCAAAATTTAATTATCATGCATCATATATTTAGACGTGATAAGAATCAATCGAATACCAACAGCTAATTATCATCATTGCAATAACAAGGTCATGATAAAATGCTATACAAAAGCCACACATCATCATCGTCAATATAAGAATCGCAAGCATCAGAGAAGCGTCACTTCTCATCCGCTTGGTCGGGCCTCCATGTTTCCTTAGTATTTACCAATCCAGGAACGTAGCCACGGAGAGCACAGGCGGCAAGCTACCACTGATATATTGGTGCTTCTCCCAACCCCACATACCCCAAAACATTAATAGTATCCAAACAAAATTTCTTTCTCATTCTTATGATCGACAACCCCCAAAATAAAGCCCCCCAAATTTCCCCACCTTCAAAATAAGAACCTGGCTACGCACCCGGGCTAATAGGCAAACCGTAAATTAACAACTTTATCTAGTAAGTTTATACGATCTTTGTACTAACCGCTCGGTGGATAGTTCACGGCATACTCTTGCATTCCAAGTTTACCTTTGAATTAAAGGAAACCAGAGTTATCTTGTTCATAGCCAACACTACAAAACTATCTTTGTTTAGTTGGAAAGTAGTAGGGTGTTACATCCGACAGATATAGCCAATGAAGATTTAAAGCCCTGTAAAAGATTTCCCAATGGGACAAGTTTCTTTCAGAAGCTGGAAGTAGATTATGAGAGTTGCTAGAATTTTGAAGTCATTTGCGGGGATAGTATAGTAGACTGATGTGATATCCAGTAGTGCGTTGAGAAATGGAGGGCTTGACTGACTCCTCCCCGTCAAAACTGGAGTATCCAGAAGATCCGTGGATGACGAGCAGCCTGATTAAAACAATTCTGAACAGCTTTGATACGCTTGCTACAAAGCATACTTGATCTAGGAAGACCAAGCACACAGTCCGTTTTCTTTTCCATTGTTTACGTTTTTCTTTATCTGGTGGCACAGCCTGCTCGTTCTGGAAGGATTAAGGTGAGTTAACTATTTCAACTCACTTTCAGAGTTTTCTCTTATAACGATGTCTGTCTTAGAAGACTGAATTCGAAGCAATAAGCGTCGTACTCGGCAATCTGCACATAAGATATTTACTATTCCAGTCCTCCACTATATAAGTATTTTACAGACTTGTGAGTAATCGAGAGAGAAATGAGGAATTGACGAAGTTTATCGAAATTTCAACTTACCTCGTAAATATGATTTGGCCGGGGCTGCACTAGAATATTCAAAATGCCTTAGCAACCATGTATCCCTACTGAAAACTAGCAATATCTGAAAGAAAGCAAAATTCAAATGATACAATGAAGGCCGTGAGACAAAAGGTGGAGACAACGGGACGACAAAAGGCTACGAAGACAAACGGACGGAGACATGGAGACGGTGACAAGGGGAGGCATGGGGAAAGAGACGAGGGGAGGCATGGGAAAGGAGACGAGGGGGCCATGGGGACGGCGACAAGGGGGAGACTTGGGGACGGAGACAAATGTTCACACAGAAACGGATAGAGATAAGGGGTTGACATGCGCGCGGAGACAAGGGGGCATGAAGACGGAGACAGAGACAAGGGGATACATGGGAACGGAGACGAGGGGGCCATGGGGACGGCAGCAAGGGGGAGACTTGGGGACGGAGACAAATGGTCACAGACCAACGTATACAGACAAGACGGAGGAGACAAGGAGAAAGAGACATGGTGATGGAGACACAGATCATTGGAATATTATCTTTTCCGCCATAAAGGAAGCAAGCAAGAATGCATGATGTTAGTACTCCACTACAGCTGCAGTCATATATAGTACCATACTATGAGTTTGTAGCCCGTCTTTAGGAGACAAAAATCCCAGGACAGGTAAAATAGGTCTTCTACGTACTACAGCGTCGTTGTAATTGAATTGTGCATTACTATGTAACTGTGATCCCCCTCTTAGTGGCATAAATATTGTTACAATTTGATCTACTTGTGATACACAGCAGTAGCGGGTTATATTCATGGAGTACAAAAACAAAAACTACACAAACTCATAAAGACAAATATGAGACTTTTAATTATTATCTGCGAATTTACACTGAGAACAAATACTGTGTTAGAGATACCAGTCCGCACATTGATTTGTAGTAGGTGATTCCGAGGATAGGAAAATGGCCAGAACAAACGTTTGCTGCAGTGTAGTGTATCACTGACTACCCGAGTATTGAGCTCTATCGTATTGAGGGTAGTAGAGGAAGAATTAGAAGTAGTTGCAGTTGTAGTAGTAGTAGTAGAAGTAGTAGTAGTAGTAGTAGTAGTAGTATGGTGGTAATAGTAGTAGTAGTAGTAGTATGGTGGTAATAGTAGTAGTAGTAGTAGTAGTAGTAGTAGTAGTAGTAGTAGTAGTAGTAGTAGTAGTAGTAGTAGCAGTACTTATAATGGTAGTTTGTAGAAGCAGTAATTATAATGATACTAGTAGTAATAATACTAATAGAGGTAGTCATACTACAAGTAGTAGTAATACTAATAGAAGTTGTAGTACTAAGAACAGTAGTAATACTAGTAGAGGTAGTAATGGCAGTAGTAGTGCTAGTAGTTAGTTGCACTGGTAGTTCTAGTAGTAAATACAGTTTTACGCAGTATCAGTGAAAGTAACACAAATACTTTTACCAATGGTGGTAGTACTGTTATTAATGGTAGTGAGTTCGTTAGGGTGACCTTAATAGATGAAAAAGAGAGAACAGACTCAATAGGTGCTACGCATTGTTATCTCGTTAAAGATACTTTCAAAATAAGAGCCAAAAGATCTAGATAATAGTTTTATTAAGGATCATACTGTGCGTATAAAATCTTGTAGCCTTTAATGTGTTTTGTCTCCTCACAATCATCAGTAGAACTTTCAAACATTCGAAAAGCCAAGTTTACATCGCGTTTGATTCCTTCTGCTATACAGAAAACCGATCATGAATAGACTGTCTACTTATAATTAAAAGGAACTTAACTTTGCCCACATTTTAAAGCTTATTACATAGATATAAATCCAGCCAATCGTCAAGCCTTCACTCGAATTTTTAATGAGTACTTTCTCGTTTAATCGAAACCTTGTCTTTTGTTCCCCCAAGTCTCACATTGCTTTACGGCGTTTTTATTCATGGCTGTTCTCTCACAATCCCTTTCGAGAAATATCTCGTTAACATTAATCAAACCGTATTTTCTCTTCATTACATATTCCACTACATTAGCACGACCAAGATATTAAATTTTAGAAATTGCTATCACAGCTTTCGCCCGCAGAGGTCTTTTGAAAGTAAAGATAAACTCTAATCTTTAGTGATAAAAGTTGTTGATGACCACAAACAATTTACAAAACTTTCTGCGTCGTGCCATTTCAAAAAACATGGAATAAGCATTGCAAGTTGTAGTTACTGAAAAATACCAAACTTGTCCGTGAAGAAGAATCTATAGTGACAAAAATCGGCTGTGTAGACACAAGATGTAGTTTCCTAGATTCGCACAACTCATCCGCTGTTCGTGTCTAGAATTGGTAGAACTCTTAATCAAAAGCTATGGTTTTCTTTTCAAAAACACGTATAATTACTGGTATATTACAAAGTATATATTTTTAAAATTCTGAAAAGAACCGCGTTAGTCAAAGGTAGAGGAAAACTGTAGGCAGATAAGATAATAACTGTGCGCCAGCTGTCAGGACAAATACATGTAAATTCAAGCATTTGATCATAACATTGCGGTAACTAGGCTGAGACGAGCAGAAAGTAGTTATTTAAAGGCTAGTCGGAGTAAACGCGCACTGGCAACGACAATATCGCCTTGTTTAGACAACAAATGTGCGTCAATGATCTCAGAGCAGAAGGGATAGCATTCCAACACAATAGTGAGTGGCGTGTAAGTTGAAGGATAGCTGTGTGCCCTCAACCACGTCCTTTCATAGCACAAAGAATATTTTCACAATTACCAATTACGGTTATTGTGATAGCGTCCCACGATCGATGTAATGGATTCCTTAAGAGCGACTACTGGAGATGTTCGCTCACAATCACTATCAACAAGTATGGAGACAGTCCTCAATATGCCAGTTACAACAAATGAGTCTGAATATCTCTGTGTTCCTCAGTCGAATTATCCAAGAAGGAACTCCTTTCCCAGGTACGTCAGGAATTTTTGCCTGCCATATTCTCTTCGTGATCTCAACGATCCATTATTTTTAAGTGATTGAAATTCCGAAGTTATCTAGCTTTGTTAACTATTGGTATTTAAAATCGTTCTTGTTCCAGAAAATAATATAGCAGAATTAAAATGTATAAAACAATTAGAGATTATAAAGCAGCAGGTAACCGAGTCAAGCATGTAGGAAAAAAATATCAGAAACAGGGGTTATTTTAATGTGGCAAAATTAGTTCTTTACAATTAATTTCTGCACTGTTCTGTCTCGATTTGTATTTAAAGAAGGAGTTACTAGGTTTAAATAATTTTAATTGCTCTGTCTGTGTATAAGAAAATATTTAGAATAAACCTTGAATCAATTTTTGTACTAAGCAATCATGGTTTTCCGTCAAAACTAATTTTACAAAGCATCTATAGAAAATAATGAAACTTGCCTGTTCAACTAAATCTTTAACATTTAATCGTAGACCCAAGTTAAATTTTAGTTTGTCCTAAGCTAAAATAACACCTGGTAAAATATCTAAATGTTTATAGAAGGGCTTTGTTCAGAGTCGACGTTTCGTCTATCACTTGCAATAAACGTTTATCCGAGTTATTATCAAAGGATGTCATCAAGCTTATGAATTTAGTCAACTCTAATATAAATTGAGTTCAAATTAATATAGCCCGATATAGGGGTTAAAGATATTTTTTGCTTCTGTTTTCATATGTTTCGTTTAGTTTTCATAACGTCGGTAATAAAACAGCAAGCCCAAAGTATTGTTAATCAAAACAGAGCAACTCCACTTTCATTAGATTTCACATGTTCAATATTTTATACTGCTCTATACAAACGCACAGCGAAAGCTTCACCAACCTGTCAACTTAAATGCCAGTTTCTTTGTAAGTTGACTGGTTCCCATCTCGATAAATCCAAAGCCTTCCTTTTGAAGGAGATAAGAGAAACATTGACCTCACAAGGATACCCTCTTATCAGAATTGTTTATAATTTTTAAAGTTAAATGCACAGGTTCTGCCGCCATCTTCTCTTCGGGCTCTTTTTATTGTTTCAAAAAGCTACAAGTTGTCACACAGAATAATATCTAAACATCCTCACTTGCTGAAATATTACCACCATTGACTTCGAACAAATTGTAGCAACGTTATATCGCTCATTTTAAAATCCATCTTAGAGTACAATCACGTTAGTTTACTCACTATTTACATACTGATGTAGTATGGACGACATAAAAACTTTTCTGTTGCAAATAAATGATGTATAAAAGAACAGTAAATTTACTAGCTGCGGAGAGAGATTAAAAATTAATCGCTCAAAAGACTCTGTTATGAAGCTGGATCACAGATAAGTCGAAGAGTCTACAAAACCAAGTTAAGTTTTACTTGTAATATCTAGAACTTTGACTCGAGTGAAGAATATCATTTGTCCTTATGGTAGGAGAATTTGTTTCCGTTTCTATTTCATAAGTAAAATTATCAAAAATACAATGTGTCTCTAGAAAAAGACGGCTGGTTTCATTGAATACGAAAGCAGCGCTTGTAATTCTCCTTTCAAGTCAATAAAAAATCGAACCTGTCAGCATACTCTTGAAGAATATTGAAGTAATATTCAGGAGATCTTCAGATTAAATAGGTTAAGGCTCATATTGAAGTATTGATGCAGGAAAGGAAATGGATCTGCTTATTGTACATGTAAATATGTATATATGTATATATATAAGTACTCAGGCAGACACACAAGCAGTCATGAACTACATAGTATAGATCTCATAAACATG
>JAAAKL020014515.1:0-11908 GCA_010016065.2 Carybdea cf. marsupialis auct. non (Linnaeus, 1758)
AGCTGGCTTGTTAAACTCGGTGCAGTTTGTTCGTTTAGAATGTCAAACACTGTAAGTATCTCTCAGGAACACAGCCGTAAAGAATTGCGTCATTCACCATCATGCTGACAGCTCGTCAATAAGCGAAACATGGCCAAAAACCGGAAAGTCAACTCCATGAACTTGAATTTGGATAAGATTCGACAAAATATCATTACTTCCGACATATTATGAGGGTCTTCTCATTTCTTTGCGGAAACTATAAGCTAGTGCTAGTATTAACACCTATTCTCGAGAACCACGCCCCTTACTGTTCGCCCCTTCACATAATTTTAAGTGGAAATTGCAACCGAATATACTCTTAACCGTTGGTTTGAGCGGCCATTGCGCATGTCACAACAGATTGTAGATATGGACCAATGTAATGTTCAGTGCAAAAGAGTCAACAAACTCATTACGGATGCAACTTTAACTATTATTCGCTCTAATTCAGGAATGTCATACCAAATCAGAGATGCATTAATAGGTTACTGTATCGCGAACCAACTGTGACTTGTCAGATGTCATCATCTACCGAACTGCTTGTTAACATATTTGCTGACCTTTTAAATAAAAACAATGGAAAGATACACTTAATATTATAATACGTGTAATACGTCCGATTGTGTCTGTTTAATCGAAAACAGTTCGTACTTTGTCGCGTAGCGTAAATTCGGGTGTTTCTCCGGGTTCAGTTTTCGAACACATTTTCCAATTACTGTACACACCCCCATTGACATAATATGTACTTTCATGTATATGCCGATGATATACAAGTCTCCTTCCAACCTTCGACTGCAGGTCACATGGAAGCTGCTGTTCGCAAGCTTGAAGGATGCGATGCTACCGCAGTAAGTTAATGCCCAATAACAAACAGGACTCCCAATCTTGGGATAGAAATATCGTACACAGCGGCACCTAAGTTCAATAGGCAATGGGAATACCAGTATTGGAGTTCTTTTTAATCAGCACATATCCAAGTCTGAGAATGTGAATTGTATGAAATGGGCTTGATATTGGTTTGAAATATGATGGGTTTGATATATTTTTCCTTCATATATTCCTTTAATCTTTAATATATTTACTCTCCAAATATAATCTTGAAGACTAGCAAAACAGGAATCATGCGATAGTTTTCTAGGTCACTATTCTTGAATTTGGAAATACTTTTTACTCGTTTTAGTTTGGTTGGATGTGACCCCGTGGTAGTTGAATACTTTAGTTAAAAGTGGACATCTATTGATAAGCTATATATAGTTGAGTAATTTTACTAGACCTTGATTTAACCAGATGCCTTGATCTTGAAGTAAAGTTCTCTTTTCCAACACCTACCGCCGAAAACTAGACCTAGTTCTGTGGTGTCAAGCAATAAAAGTAATAAAATTGGTAAAGCTAATAGTGCCGTGGGATAGCACGTGGTAGAGATGCTTAGCTTCAAAAAGATAAAGGGTATGAAAAGTTAGTACAGCAGCATTAAGAAAATGGCTGGTCGGCTTCTGATCAATGGATAGGAATTTGAGTTTGAGGCTTCGTTGCTCTAAGAGCATTCAAGCATCGTAGAGACCCCAAATTAATGCAAAATAGGGAATCCAGGAGAAGGTAGAGGAGTTGAGCTTTTACATCTAGCTGTACAACTATGAAACATAAAAATAAAGCGAAACAGTCGATTAGAAAGAAGATCAGAAGTATATTAAATAAAAACGCATTAACGTTGATTGTAATTTCTTTTACTGACATCAGCTTGCTTCACTTTCAATTTTCTAGGAAAAGAACAACTTGGAAAAAAGGTGAGAGAGCGACGGAATTGAAACAGTTGTCAAATAGGTATTAAAATTGGGCCCGGTAGCTGTTGATGACGTTCTGGTGCCTAGAACGCATTTCTTCAGATTAATCCAAAAATAGAGCGGATGGTCTTATAGGTCAGCAACACTGTGTTTGTCATGTTCTCTTCACTATTGATTGCCTCAACTTATAAAGATGGCTGCGGCAGTAATATCGTGTGTTCAGATATACGCAGATTTACTTTGCTTATCGTCTACGTACAAATGTCCTATCACCGAGTGCAATTCCTGTTATTTTATGATTCATTTACCTCGAAGGGAGCCACGGGAATAAACAAACTTTTTTAACAAATTTGATTCCAAAGGAACTTTTTGCCTTGGATAAACATTGACAGTTACAGCAGAGGAGAGAAAAAGACTAAGTAGAAAAATATAAAAAGCGAGTAAAGTTCCAGTAAAGACATACCACTTAGTACACCCTTTTAAATCACAGTCCACGGAGAAACAAGAAGAAGGAACATTAATCAAGAATAGAACGGGAAAGAAGTCTGAGCATATTTTGAGGATCTAAACTTAGCAACTTCACGGACACTCACGGACTTCACAAAAGGAGCATTTTTAGAGACTTTAAAGTAATTCTATGCAAAAAATGAATCATAGCCACCCAGGGGCGTTAACAGCCTTCTTAAACTAGGGGTACTAAGAAATGAAATCTTGTTTTGAAACGAGTAAACCTGGTAAAGTTCCAGACACAGATATTGCTAACTCTACCTATAACAAGAGGAATCTAGAGAATACCTCGCTATTATTTGCTACATTTAATTCAAATCCAGTTCTCGCTTAAAATAACAACAAGCTCAAATCATAATTCATGACTTCAAACTAGTGGAAACTTGTCCTCACAAATCACAATGTTGATGTTGGATATGTACAAATGAAATGATTGCCTTTTCAGAGAAGAGGAGGCGACATGTTTCGCCAGTTCCTCCATGTTCACGTTATGCAATCAGCTTCAACTTACTTAACGGGAATGTGAAGACAAAATAATCTAACTACTAAAATTACGAACAGCGGTTCTTCAATGCTGAAATTGTTTCGGTTGATATATTTGACAGACGTGATGGCTCCAATCTGTTGATCACGTGATTTGTGTTATGATCTGATCAAGTTTTCTCGAGAAATATTATTTACTTAAACACATTTTTGTTCTTAAACTTGCTTGCCTCTTACGTGTCCAAGATAAAGATATGGGTGTAAAGAATGGACTAGTCTGAGAAACGTGGTAAAACAACCCAGTTGGCAGTTATTCATCTATGAATGCAGGAACAGTACGTGTCTAAGGAATATTCATACTCATTGCACAGTCAACGTACTATGAATACAGGATTCCTATGAATTAAGTACTAAATCATGTATTAGAGCTGGGAGACGTACTAGTAAGTATTGGTTTCCGACAGAGATATTCCAACGTAACGCTCTGTCTTCTCCATGTCTGCGAATGCTCCCTAGCTGCAAATCACCGGTCGGCGTCTAGAATATGCCCGTACTGGCGCGCGTTTGAAGATAACTGTCATTAATCACAACTATGCATTCATTTTATGTTCGGTAGACGTACAAATTTAGAAAACCAGGTGAAACTGAAACATTGATAGGAACAGCACTGTTTACAATACTTGAGGAGTCAGCTATCATAGTCTTATAAAGTTTGAATATTGAACTCTCAAAAGTTGCGAAATGTTAGTTGAAACACGGAGAAATTTTTTTATTAGCAAAATTAATGCTTAGTAGATGTTTGTTGTAGCTGATATTTACAGTCAGTACATTGTCATTTTCTTACGCTAGAACGTTTTGCAATCCTTCAGTTAATATATCACATTTTAGTTGCCTTCATAATGTGGAAGGCGACACTTTAGTCATCGTCGTCTTTGTCATTTCAGCTTATCTTCACTTTTAGAGAGGCCTTTACTTTTTTCTGTGCATTGTGTTTTCCTCTCTCTCAGACAGATCTTTCATTTACTCTACTTCTTTTTCTTTCTCGCACTTGCAAATAATGCACGCTAATTCCCACCTCAGACTCAAACGTGTATCATTTATAGTTTTATCCCAGATGTCATAGAAATGTATAAATTAGTTTAATAAAATATAAACGTTAATAATCTCCCTTGTAATACTGTTCACCAAAAGTGCCCTAGGGTAGTAAAAACGTACAGTACAGCAATCAGAAAGCTCCTATGAGCTTATTGCACCACTCATGTGCCATGTACTGCCTTAATCCTGAACAGGGCTTAACATGACCTTGCAACTACTTTCTACGATAGGAGGCAAAATATATCTTAACTATATGAAATTACATATTTTTAGACAAAGAGATTATGGCATGTTTTGCAATTGCTTGAAAAATAAATTTCAAAAAATATACCCCACTTTTCAAAAGGCTTTGCGACATGACCATTTGGCGAATATTAAGGATAAGGTTCGTTGTGCAATTTTGCTTTTAAAACCACCGTTCACAATTTGTGTTTAATTCCATATCCCCCTAATTTGAGTTTAGTGAAGGAATACCGGATGCAGCATATGTTTAATAAACGATGTAGAATTAAATTAGTTTGTTGGTGATACAAAACAATAAAACTGCACGAAATAGCGAAAACATTTTAGTACTGAAAAGCTTTTCAGTACTAAAATGTTTTCTATGTAGGATTATTTCAACAACTCAGCTACCACTATCTGGATTGTCCTACTAAGTTGGATATTCTTGCCACTTTATATTTCTTCTTCTTTACCTTGAGAATGCAGGGCTGCACCCAGTGTTAATTAGTGTCATGGAGTAGTATACAGAGAGTCTTAGAGGAGCTGTGACTACTGTCTGAGTCCAACAGTATGTGTTAAGTAGGCATTGGGGCTCTGTATTGTTACAATTGTTACAAATGCAGTAAACAATTTCAGCCAATAGAGTTTATTTGTACGTTACACTAAGGATCTTGAGAAAGTCTAGACTTACTGTAAAAGGGGATCATGGGCAACAGACAAAACCTGTATTCAATGGGCAGAACAAGTGCTGGAGCTTTACATTAAAGATCCAAGATCTTAAAAGACAAGTGTAAACTGATCTTTGGGGTCCTATGATTGGTGTGGATGCTAAAATGGAAAACAGCTTACTTTGGACTGCTAAAAAAGTTATGGAGGTTCATTGTACACATATACGTATACATGGTCGAATGAATGAGACACCAGATTGATACAAACCAATTTCAACAGCTCTTGAATTGTCTTTAAAACCTCAAAACAGCAATAGTCTCTATGCACAACAGCTTAGAAGCCCCAAACAAAGTGAAACAGCTTAGAGGAACGTATTACGAACTCAATGATTCGAACCGATAATTGAGGATGTACAGCCGGAGTAATGAATGACATGGTTAGACATACGTTAGTCTTTGGTTTAAAGTCGAACTTAGTTAGAAAAGATGCCATTACTGAAGGTGATGCCATCACCTTTCTACCAATCAAGCATATAACATATTTAAGGAGCCCAGATGGAATCATGACAGAAAATGATGACAATACCAAATTTCATTCTGCTTGTAGCAAACTTACCTATGCCACAGTCAATGGAAAAGTCTCATCAGCGGGGAAAGGACACGTGGCAGAAAACAAATAAAGTTTAAAGCTAAGGATGCCCTGGGTGTGGAGAAAACTAAAATAGGATGCTAATTGTCGTATAATGCATGGAATATAAACTTTATGTAGAAAACAAGGGCATTTTTACTGAACTGAAGATGAGTAAATGTGCAGATATATGCCCTATTATTGTAGATGGCTTACAGAACGTTTTATGTTATGTGGACATTGTACTTGGCAACGATTTTATAGACCTTATGAAGCTGGAAACTCGACAGCATGGGAACAACCTACCGTAAACCTGCGTTTGGGAACAATTCTATCCATACTACGTTTTACGTTCTACATGCTTCTGGAAAAACGTCAATAATATAAAATGCATACAACGTAAAGAGTTCAGTTACAGTCGGCATTCACAATACTAAGAAGGCAAAAATAAGGACTTTTATGATGTAAATGTCAGCAAAGCAAAGATAGCTAACGGACAATAAACTTTAAGCAATTCATTTGTTTTCGAAGAATGGAAATCTTACTTTAAGGATGCTGTGAGATCTTCGGGTGCAAAGTACTGCATTTAACGTTATCGAGCCCTACCTCATTTGTGCATTAACCCAGAACTTTTACATTACACACCATACTACTTTAAAAGATAGAGATAGACAACATGATTGAACAAGAGTTCATTAATGCAGTCACTGAACCAACAGGGCGGGTTAAATCTATTGTATGTTTCGCCATAAAGTAAGACTCTTCCTTGATTCCCGAGATGGCAGAAGTATATGGTGTGATCCTTGTTTCAGCAGAACAACTACTCTACTACACGAATCAACAGCAATCTTATTGGTAGTCACAAGAGTTACCACCACAGATCAATGAATCGAGCATCATGCGTCTCAAAGCGAGGTTTGTCGTTAGAAGCCATTTTATTCCCCATTAAGTAAAGCATATAAATAATATTATCTAACATTGCGGACCTCCCCGTGCTATTCTAGCTTATGAGTACTAGTATTTGTGACCAAATTGTTTGCTGTTTGAAGCAATGGTAAGCTCGATCCAGCCTTTTTTGGAAATCAATGGTCACCATGTAGACCAGACATTAAATTTTACATCCATTTTACATACAATTTGGGAGACAAATATTTAAGCATGTGCCCATTTGAGTTATACCGGCACAAAATTTGTACCGAAGATTAGACTGCATCTACAAAGCAAACCTGATGTAGTTGGTATAGCTCATGATACAATAATATGTGTCTTACAAAAGAAAGAGCAAGATCAGGCAATGATCAAGATGCTAGAGACCAGTTGTCGAGGACAAATATTAATTTAGAGAAATTGCAATTTATAAACTTAACTTTTATGGCCAGACATTGATAGCGGAAGGACAACAATCACAAGCAGACAAACGTGAAGCTATCAAAATTCCATGGTTCCATCCAATGCTACTTAGCTTAGCTTCTCACTATCCTTAGGTAGTAAGCCACTTAAACAGTATGTTAGAAGAAATAGAGAAAAACTCACAAAGAAACATGTAACGTTTCAATTTAGAGGAGTATTATCAGCAAGCTTTAGATAAGATAGCCAAGGATTTATGTTCACCAAATGCTCTGTTATGCTATGATCAAAATCTTAACGCAACAGCTGTGGTTCAAAGTAACTAGAGCCAATACTGATTAGGAACCTAATACTCTCCAAATACCAAATACTCTCAAATGGTGTTGATAAGACATTAGTTGTAGCGTAAAGATAAGTTGGAGCTATAAAGAAGAGATACTCTAAAATTGAAAGGGAATTTTTTAGCCGTGTGGAACTGGAAAACTTTAAGTACTCCCTCATAGGTAAAAAGAACTATCGTTAAAACGTCTTCCTTACAATATGAGCAAGTCGTTAGGGAGCTGGTCTCGGAAAAACCAGCACGACTGCAAACAATGATACCGAATCACCTAAAATTTGATATTTCCCTCAACTAAATGTCTGAAAAACAATTTCTGTTGCTAATACATGATCACTAGCGTGTTTTCGTAGAGCCTGAAGACGAGAATCACGAGGGATACTTTATGACATTTATGCCATTCCCTGTTGAAATAGAAGCGTTTCACTCAGCTATCAGCTGCAAGCTTATATAGGAAATAGATAGGAAATAGTATACAAAGGATAGCCTGCCTACAGTGTCCTCAAAAATTATCTGACCACTGGACAACGAGGTCCGAACTTGTAATAGAGGATTGCCCCATCCTTAAAAGACACACGATCTTTGTACCAAAGTCTCTGGAAAATTGTAGATAAACTGAAAACAGTTTACACTGATCACTGAGGAGAGACCAAATGCCTGCTACTTGTGACGGAGTCTTAAAGTACTTGGTGATCGTGGACGAATAAATTCAAGATTTTCTCTGATTAGATCTAGAATGTTCAGTGACATGTCAGCAAATACTATGCAATAATACTGCACTGACGTATGGATGTACCGCACAACACCCATGAATAACAACATACCATCACCACATGACCTCTTATTTGCCGCAAACCAAGAACTTCACTACCCTTTACCAACAACAGGTTTCAATTGCAACAAAAAGGACAATGAAAACAAAATAAAATCAATCTTAATTCTACGACAAAACAACTGGTACTGCAGAATGAATATTAAGCAATAATGAAGCAATCTGTGCTGGAAACTCGTACCCAATACCTTGGAACCAGGAACGATTTCGAATGACCTACCTCCATCAGGGAGGCAAGAGCATATTTTGTAAAATTGAATGGTGAAATATATTATAGAATTAGAGAACATAAAAATTAAAAGAGCATCAACTTAGAAAGGATATAAGCAATCCTGAAAGAACTTTCCTACTAAATAAGCCTTGGCCTGTTGCAATAGACACTGTGATAGAAACAGCGTGTCACTACCGGCAACAGAAATGATGGAAGCAGATTCAAAAGGAACAGAAATCAGACACACCATCTACCCCTGGTAAACATGAAGAGCCCATTGACAACCGACATGCCGTCTAATGCATCAGAAAAAGATGCTTCTTATAAACTGAAGAGTCATAAAATGAGATCAGTATGCATTACTGCTGTGCTTAGCATATTAAAGGACTTAATCGATATGTAGGCAGTACAATAAGTGCCCAATACATTATCTGCAGTTTAAGACAAGTTTCAGTTCTCATTAGGAAAAGAAAACAAACTTCGGCTTAAAATAATGGTGCTGCAAGGTGGAAAATAGTTTTGCCAAATTGATTCAGTCGCCTAATATTGTATTTTAGGAGTTACATTCAAGACTAAATTTTTTGCTTAGTCTTCAAAACAATTGCACAATAAGTTGCAAATTATGGATTCTTAGCTCTGACTTTGAATAAAAACTTTCACAATTGGCGGTCTCTCCCTCAAATCAGCAACAATGATGACAGATAAATAAAAGACTTAATCATTATCAGCTTGTCGTGCCACTGCAGGCAGATAGCTTCCACAAGTTTCCATTCTTCTCTATCCTGGGCTCGCCCCGTCCACATTATACCACCTTTCCTTTAATAGAGTCACCGTACCTCTTCTTGGGCCTTCCTCTTGGCTGTTTTCTTTCTCTGGGAATTCACTCTTGTCTTCTTTGTCCATCTGACGGTGTCCATTGTGGATACATGTCCTACCCAGTTGCCTTTCATTTTATTTACTTCTGGAGAATGTCCTTGAGTCGTGTTCTTGCCTTTTCACTTCGTTTCGGATCTTCTTCTTTCGTGTAGCATTCAGAATGAATATCTCCATATCTCTCTGGGCTATTGCCAGCTTGTTTGATGGTTGTTTTAATCGGTTCCAAGTCTCTTCCCTGTGGTTCTTAGCTGTTGAGACAACAATGTCCATGGTCTTTCTTTTCAGGCACATTGGTACTTTGGTATTTCTCAGAAATACGCTGTTTTGGCCAAACCTTCTCCATCCACCTGTAATCTTCTGGTCAATTTCTTTGCCAATGTCATTTTCTGGTGTTACTAGTCTTCCAAGGTTTCTGTATTGTTCTACCTCTTTGAGTTGTCCATCATCAATATTGAACCCTTGTCTTGGCCTTCTTCTTGCTTCTTCATTTAGCATGACGTAGCCCGTAGTAATATTTTAGAACATAGACTATTTATATTGTAAAACTTACTGATTTTGTATTCGGGGTAAAAATTTATACTCTACTTATTACGGCGCAAAAGGAAATAGCCTTTAGGGGTTCATGTAGGTAAAATAGACGGACTGAATTTTTCTGTTTCAGAAGGATCCCTGGAATTTTATCACACGAAATATACTGCACTGCTGTTCATGAGTCGTTTTGTAGTGAGATCTTTAGATTGTAAAGCTACAACTAAAACTGCCATTTCCGAATAAATGGTCAAACCGCCATTTTGGTGATCCATAAAATTGGCTGATTTCTAGAGACGTCTCCCTCTTGTATATACCGTTGATTGAAAGGAACACTTCTTTGCACGCATGCGCTGGGCGATATGCTGAAAATATGGTAGGGTTTATGGTAGGGTTTAACGAATGTTCTTTTATTTGTAAAGACGTTCAGTATTATATAGTATAGTTAAATAGTCTAATGAGCTCCACTGCGATAAAATTTCAGGGAGTTGATGAGATGAACATTTTTATTCACACAATCGAAGTTGCATTTAGAAACAAATCACAAGTTCTTTTGTCATGCGGAGATTGTACAACATTTTATATTTTCATGTCCCTAATTGAAGAGCTCTCTTACCTATTATGACAATTTTTCAGAAACCGGCCGCTCAGTGACCTCATTGCGCTAAACGCACTCTAGATCTACTTCGACCATTCATCAATTATGATATCTGGTTGGTTATCAATTATAAAAAATTTCTTGCTTAAAATAAGGCCTGTATTAGTGATTTGATATACATTATTGAAGGAAAAGCCAAACAATGACTGTAAGCAACGTAATTAAACTGCACCACCGACTTTGTGTCTCGGATCGCGCCCTGGTTGGGAGGTGTTTCTAGGTGTGTCTCCATTACTACATTTTAACTTGAATAAATGCTTACATTCAAGGTTGACATAGCAAAAGGGCATTTTAGTTTTTAATGTTAACTCGGACTGAAGGCCTTCTGGGGTAGACATGATTTCCTGTCTCAGAACACTACTTCTATTTATATACCCGGAAGTCAACTTCGATCAGGTTCGGATTTCTTTGTCAAGATTATAGGCCTTGCTCAAATCCGTCATAAACCAAGGGAATTACTGCAGGAAGTATACGCATACCATCGTAAATACATATTCCCCAGCTTAGAAGGCTGAGGCACCCATGCTTAGCCATGATACAGGTTTTAAGCCTATCAAATCATGGATACTGTTACTTTCTCTGCTCCATATCTCCCCTTGACATCTCATGAACGAGTTCTCCAGTCTCTTTAAAACTTTATGATATTTTTCTAAAATTCATTCTGAAGCATTTGTAGATAAATATTTTTAAAACTTTACTTATGATAACGTCATAATCACCGCCAACAGCTACTCACTCACAAACACCACGACGTAATTATGCCTTAAGCACTTATATAAAACCTGTTTCTCAGGAAGAAATCAGGTAAACCTAAATATTCAGCTTATTTAAAGTGTTGCTAATACGCTCTATTGCAACAATGGATTTTCAAATGGTGTTTAGATACTTGATAATGTCCGGCTTTTATTGATACGTCATAACCCTTCAATG
This sequence comes from Carybdea cf. marsupialis auct. non (Linnaeus, 1758), assembly GCA_010016065.2. NCBI lineage: Eukaryota > Metazoa > Cnidaria > Cubozoa > Carybdeida > Carybdeidae > Carybdea > Carybdea cf. marsupialis auct. non (Linnaeus, 1758). The sequence goes on from JAAAKL020014515.1 coordinate 11,125, forward strand.
CAAAGGCAAAGATATTGTTGGTTTGCTAGGAGATGAATCGACTGTGTTTAGTTTCATACCTAAGTAATAAACATTCGTTCATTCATTCATTCATAATAACATGTTGCTATAATAATAATAATTAATGTTATTTCATAAGTCATTCTGGGTTGATGTTACCCTTAATTATTTTAGTCTTCAGAGTCAGTCACAGCTGTGCGCAACAAGTTTCCAGGTGACGAAGACTTATCTCCTCCTTACATCTGCAAGACTTTTCTTATCACTCTTGCGTCCCTAACAAAGCAGTTCTCTGGATCATGAAAGTTTTTGTTTTTGGACCCATCTTCTCGATATACTTTTTGAGTGTTGTAGACACTGCACCGAGTGCTCCAATAACTACAGGTATAACCTCGACTTTATTGAGAGACCATATCTTTAGAAGCTCCTGCTTGAGATCACTATAATTTTCTATTTTTTCCTGTTCTTTAAGTTTCACTCTCTTGTCTCCAGGTACAGCAATGTCAATTATCATGCATGTCTTTTCCATTTGTTTACCACGACGATATCAGGTCTATGGTGTTCAATGATGTTGTCACATTGTATATTAAAATCGTATTTATTATTATTATTATTATTATTATCATCGAATTTTCAACCAGGACTATTCCATAGCCGTATTTTACACATTAGGCTCTAGCTTGTTGTATTGAGCACTCTAGCAACGGTATCAATACTTGTTGGTATATACATGATGGTTGTCTACTCGATTTCGAGTTTGACGATTTTCTTGCAATAAAAAGTTATG
>JAAAKL020014516.1:0-11907 GCA_010016065.2 Carybdea cf. marsupialis auct. non (Linnaeus, 1758)
AGTAAGTATACAAGTAGTTCTGGATAGAAAGACCAAGTTTAGTAAGTATACAAGTAGTTCTGGATAGAAAGACCAAGTTTAGTAAGTATACAAGTAGTTCTGGATAGAAAGACCAAGCTTAGTAAGTATACAAGTAGTTCTGGAATATCCATCTTCCAGAAAGGTTACTTATCACATACTTTTAAGAAAGAGCAAAATCTTTAGAACGTATTGACCATTTAAGAGATTGAAGTTGTTAAAATTCTTTTAAACCAAAGATCGCTTACTTAAAAGTAGGTTTCCTAATCACTGGGCATCTCTAAATAGATAGTAAATTTGTGAAACCTCTGCAAGTTGCCTTTGGTTTACAACAAGAGTTTAAAGTTAGTATTGATATATAGCGTTGTGAGGATAGTTGTGTGTCTGCCTAACCCTTAAAAGCAGACGCTTTGTTTCAAATTATGGTTAGTGGTAAAAACAGACTGTTTATTTATTTGAATAAGTCAGCATCTGTAACGTAATGATTTATTCTAAGTTCATAAATTGACCATATCAATTTCAAATTTTAGGGAACAGCATTCCAATGCATATAAAGCCATTTACATACAGTGGAGGCTTTGACAAGAAAGAAAAGTGTGCTCCTAAAAGATCGGAAGTTGCAGCAAGAACTGAATAAAGGCAAAATATCAAAACTTTTTACTTGTTAGCAAGAGCGTGCATGGATGGAAAGAGACTTCCCTATCAGATGGTGGATTTGTGGCAAGTTGTCTATATTCACATCAACTATGTATGGTGGTATCAATGGAGAAAGGGACATTATAAACTAAGTAAGGTTGAAAGTGTACAGATGTTAATTGGAAAGACATAGAGGCATCCATGTGATGTGACCGAAAACTGATCAACGTTCACGGGCACCTAGTAACGGCCAAGTACGTTGCATGTCTACAAGTTGGAGCAGGAATTGCAGTAAAGTACCCCAGTGTGGAACGTGGCTTTTAAAGGAAACTTTTGGAATCTAGCATCTCTGATATTTCCAATGCTAGTGGTGTGGATCAAGCAAGTATTAAAACACAAAAATATTATGGCCCACAGAATATAGCCTAGCAATCGCCGAAGAACACTTAAAAGTATTATCGTACTTCTCTTGCTTTTTTCTATCTCATGACAATACTGGTAAACAGTGCTACCGAATGGATACGTCGGACGTAACTCGATGATTTCTCATCTCAAAGCTTACGTATGAATGCTTAGTTATTGTGAATGGCGGAATGGTGTACTCTGTGAAAGAAAGGGACTTCTGACTCATACGAGTTAGGCATTTTTGCTGTATTATTACCTAGACACGGTATGACCTTTTTATGAAAATAATGGTAGGGTAGATTATAGATTGGTCTTGGTGTATTTGGAACAATTAAGCATGTATCGTTTTTGTCATCAATTATGTAGGACGCCATTAAATGGGTGTAAACATTACCCTGTTGGAACTAAAATACATTTGATAAAGTACACCAGGCACCGCAGCACGCTCCAAAAAGTGAGAGGGCCAGATTTAACTGCAAGCGCCATCGCTTCCATTTATCTATAGTCTGTATTGAAACTGGATTTGCGTAGAATAAGACTATCAATTTTGGGCTGTCAGAGCATATGCCTAGTGAGTGCCATAGCAGCAGAACATATTATACAGTGAGATCTTTTCGCCAAAAAGTGGGGGCACGGAGCCCCCCGTCGCGTTTGCCGATGCATACTATAACCTCATTAAATCTGTAATTCAGTATCACTACATACCTGAAGATTTACATTCTGTTATCGAGTATCTATACAAATTTTTTCTGCCACGATTTCTTGCAACCCAACCAATGACGGTTCGCAGAGGGGTAATGCCAGTTGACTGTCTGTCTCCAGTCCTTGTCAATATGTGTTTTAACATTCTAATAAAGACTATAAAGCAAAGTAAGCTAAACAGACGTAGGTAAAGATGTACTACAACAGATCCGTAGTTGACAGCATATTGCAGAGGTTGGGGGGGGGGGGGGAGGCACAGTTTCTGTACTTTGTAATAACCTCTATTATGCATGACGCAACTGATAGACGAATACTCATGTAATCGGATACAGAGTCAATTTATAATCGATTACCAGAAGTTGAGTGACAATCGGACACTGACTTTGAAACACTCGCTTGGATGATTCTCGAGGGGTAATGTCCTTATAAAACTAGCAATGCCGCCCGTTTCCCCCTCCCCTCAACTATGGGCCTGTACAACAATGATAATGGCGTTTCAATCGGTTGGTTGCAATTCGCCGTTATATTGTCTGCGACGAGTATATAGGCTGGCTTCAAATTTCATGTGGAAAATGCAAAGTAGTCTGCTAAAATCAAGTGCCATGATAGAGTGATATGAGCCGTACTTACTATTGGATAGAGAAAGGATATTTACAATATCAGGGGATAAAGAGTTGGACTTTAAGATGATCAATTGCAAAAGCAGAAGTGAAACTATGGAAAATTAAATCCATTTCTATCAGGTATCAAATTAATCGTTTTACAGATCTGTTGTATAAACTCCAGTTTCTAAGCAAGTTCGATTAAACATGGTTGAAAGCATCCTCTAACATCCTAGTGGCTCATTTTCCTTGTCTCTGGCTTAAATATCATATTGGAGCAGATATTTCACATTTGAAGTTTCCAGGAAAATCCCTTGACTTCAGGTGTAATATGCCAAGTGAGACTTAAAAGGCATAGCAAGCCGCCACTAAAATTTAACTTCATTTTTTTGGTAATAACAAAGATCCGTGAAATATTTGTCGTACAGAGTCGTGTTATCTGGACCAGTCGTTGCTTCTGCACGTCACAGTGGCTCACAAAAAGAAGTTAAGCAAAAATGCACAAAAAGTAAAAGATATATTTTCTCATGTTTTAATTTTGTAGCCAACAAAACTCTCAAAACTTTAATACTATACCATCGGAACTGTGGACTTTACATAAAACTAAGACTCAATTCCAAGTGTTAGCTGATTTTCAAACCTCGTTCGAACAGGAGCAATGTAGATGACGTCATATTACTGTGTTGCTTACCATACAAACGTTGCTTCAATTTAATAGAAAATATGTTAATTTACATCGGTACGCTTGCCCTAGTATTCTATTTAGGGCTTTATAGAGAATGAAGTTTAAAGAGATGCTAGAGAAAAGTAAAAACGACACCACCAGGATTCGAACCTGGGACCCACGCAGTCGCGGCGTGCTACCTTACCAATTGAGCTATGTGACCCGGTGATAACATAGTTCACTTCCCTCTATCGCCACATTATCTCCTGATACTACACAGGTGAACATCGCATCCAATTCTACGCAATTTTGGAGACCAGCCCCTCCGCGCCATGTGACTTGACCATGGAAGGACTGACTTCCGGCCCATCATGCTGTTCACAGCCTATTGAAAGTGGAAAACTTGATTATTTAGGGCACAATACTATCATTGTTAAAACTAACGGGTTAGTGAAAAGTGTCCCTGTTGTCCAGCTAACCTTTTGCTTTGAAGTGTATCTTGAAAAATCAAGATAATTTAAACTTAATTAATACATTAGGCTGAGACACGATTTCAGGTGTATAACTCAAATGCTCATATTAATCAGCATATAATCAGCATGGAAGCGTCTGCTCTTGGATTCCATGATTCTAATGGTGACGATGTCGCTGATCTGCTTAAGAGTGTATTCATAGGGACTTGGGCTTAGTTCTGCAAAGATGCACAGAGATAGCAATCAGGTCTAAGCTTCTAAACACAAAATGTGACTGTTGATCTTAGTGTTTTCGGTCATGATTATAAGTTCTGATCTCAAATATTCAGTTTGTTACAAGGGTTCCGACTAGATGGAAGTTTGGTTTTACCTCAAGTTTTATCGGAAATGGCAACAAATTAAAAGAACTCTCCATTCGCATGACAATTGAATGATAACGATAATCAATATCGACATTTGACTGCAAAAGTAAGTCATCCAACCCGGATTTAAAAAGCGTTGAGAAAGCCACGCTTTTGAAAGAAATAGCAGTCAGAATCATGATCTGAAGATTCCAAAGTGCTTAACTGATTTATCTAATTTCCATTTGGACATGGAAATTTGCAAGTCGCTAAACAACATACTTACTGTTAAAAAGTATTATTTCTGGCATTAGTATACGTGGTCAATGAAATAGAGGATACATGTCTGCAGCGTCTAAGCCGTCGGAACTAGGGCTGTCCAGCAAACATCGATCAATCGATTAATCGAAGGTTGGTTTAACCTTCGATTATCACTGAAGCAGAACGATCTTCAAATACCGCGTTTTCATGACAATAATCGATTACCTCGATTTCACGACGATCATCGATCAGTTAGCTTTCTGACAATGATCGATCACAAGGCAGAGTCAACGCCCATTCCACGCCTACAGATAGCGATTAATCGATTAATCGAAAAACATTTGTCTGACTAATCGAATAGTAGTATATGGTGCTTTAGACAGCCCTAGTCGGAACCCCTGTGATTGCTCTGAATTAAAGGCAAGTGAAGAAACATCCCTGTGGACAAATAAAGGACTCCTTTGAAAAAATAAACGTTTCTTTATCGGAAGCACGTTGCCCACATAGAAGCAATGTAGTTATTTGAGATTTGACATTTCAAATCGATACAGTGACGGATCGTCAGTAACGAATGAAGCCTTTATTGTGACATAAAGAGAGGATGCCATGAAAAGTTATCACTCGACGTAATTCATGGCAGACAACTCAACCTCTATCTGTTTCTTGTAAAGCATGATATTCTGATATTATTCTGATCTTAATTATTCGTAAGTTTAAAGGCAGTACTATGTAAGCAAGTGATAGTTGATCGAGAACAGTTTTACTTCTGTCCAAACCTTAATATGAAGCTTGCTATTGGCTGCATTGCAAACCATGCTTAGAAATACTTTCCAAATCTGCAAATGCAACAATGCAAGGAAATTCCTCCTTAATATATACATCAGTTAGACTTACAGAAAATGAAAAAAATCTGATCTAAGCGGCAAGGCATTTAAAGACTAAAGGGAATTGCGAGGCACTTAGTTATCAATACTTAATGCTGTTCCACTAACATAGTCTGCAAAAATATATCGGTCACTCGTTTCCGGGTGATCCATATTAATCCATATTAAGAATGCAGGTATGTAGGGGGAAGTGTAAGAAGCTTATATCCTTCTTTTTATCAGGTCGATATGTATTGCTGAATCAAAAACGTGAGAGCACATGAACAGATGGCGCCCTAACAAAGATGGCTCTTTACATTTAAAGAAATATCTCGAAATACAACACCCCGTTAAAACTGTGACAGAAAGTTAATCATAACAATTGAAAGTAGATTAGGTGATGTTAGTTTTTGTTACACAGTTTTAAGTGGGAACGCATTTCATGTCAGTGCGCTTAAGAGCCATGAAATACAACATAAAGAGGTAAGAGAGAGAGGAATAAAGAGCCTTCGACTGGGAAAGTAGCGAGATGCTGGACAGAGAGATCTACACGACAACCAGCAAGATAAAAGAAACCATCCTCTACACCACCGCAACAACAGATCTTGCAATCTCCACACATATGGTTTCCAGCATTATCGAAGAAAACACAACAGACAAAATAAGAATGGCGCCACCTCTACAACAGGTTCGATCCCTATTTCCCGCGGTGGCACGCAATCTAACATAAATTTAGCAAAACGTTCCAGAGTCCATTAACCTGAAGATGGGAAAAGTATCTCTTAAAATGAAGCTAAGAAAAAGACGGATGAATTACTAAAAGAACATTATACTGTCATCCAGTGACCAAAGTTGCTCTTGGTTGCGTTAGGAGATATCTGAAGAACAGTGCCCTTGTGAAAATGTTATTTTGAAATGCTTCCCCTGGAGCTGACTAACTAAAATCGATTATGTTTGATGCATATGCCCTTTCTTTTGTCGACCTACACAATATGACAGGCACTAGGCCATAACTTGAAATAAATTACTAAACTGCTTTGCTAAAACTCTGCTAAGATTAGAAAATTGGTTCTTTTGCTTCCAAACCGTAAGAATTTACGTTCTTCAGACTATTTTACTTCTACAGACAATTCTGTTCAAGTATTTCTATGAACAACTGACGAACAAAATGATATTATATTACGTACAAGAAGGTACCAAAGTTTTCATGTCCATACGTGCCTTAGTTAAAATTTGAATGGGGCAAATAATGATACCTCCGACCCTCTAACTATCGGTTAACTGCGCCCAAAGACCCGTGAATCATTAACAGCAAACTGTTTTCTAAACGTTTTTGTTGTCATCTTGAAACCTGTTTCAGGAAAAATTATCAAAACATACTGAGAGCTATATTAATACAGCGTTGAGAATGTGAAACAAGCTACAAGGGACCTTTCGCTCGAATAAAATCCCTTTGTACATTCAATTCCGATCTTGGCATGCAAATTTAATCAAAGTTGTTATATTTAATTCAATAATTAAATTTACTTGATTTAATGTCTTTAAACGCTATGCCACCCCCTATACCCCTTTGAGAAGACATTGGGACATAATGACTGATTTAGGCGTTACGATTCAGCCAGGTGATTTTTATTAGTCATAGGTGTAATTAAGCTACACGACACTTTCTACGTTTGGGGGAAATAGAGCACGTATCTTGGAATTTGGTCCTTGGAGAGTTTCTTCTAAATAGCTGAATTATTGACACGTTTTCGTAAAACGGTCAAAAAAATGACCTAGGGCGTTAAGCCGGTTGGAATATATGATAGGTTTGTATGTGAAAGGCAACTACCTCGTCAGCACACAGATAGTTTGTTTGTCGTACAAAACGTAATAAGTTTTCTAAAATTGCAAACATACTCATGAAATTGTCTTTAGAAATGGCTCTGTCGTGTCCGTACAAATTGCTTAACCCATTTTATGGTGATAAGTATTTTAGTGAGAAATATTGTTACAGTGAGAATAAGAAGGCTTGGCATTGATTGCTCCTAATAACAAACTGCCAAATAGATGGACTGTGACGTCGCCCCCTTCGCCTTACTTCTCTTGTAATAGTCCTTGGCTGCCGTTTGCGTGCAAACATGGGAATTTTCTACTTCGAAGAAGGTCATGCTTTTACGTCGGAACTTCTAAGTGGTCACGTCTAAATTTTTTGGCCTATTATCAAGACATAAGAAAAGGGAGTAAATCTGTTATGACCATCTCCATTATTGTCATGCCATTACACTCCCTTGCTATATGCGCGTTCTCAGCTCCTTTCAGCTAGGTTTCAACAATTGCATACCCTCCCTGGAATGTACTATATTAGCGGTTCAACCGATATATTATACTGCCAATATTTGTGTTTAAGTATTTCCAATAGACATGATGAAGTCAGAAGCCGACGAAACGTCTGAAACATAGTTTCCTTCTGGCTTATTATTCGCTGTTGCTTGTCTGTGTATTTATCGCCTTCTCGGAAGTAAATCGTGTAGAGTAGAAGCTACGGGTATGCAACGATTGCAATGTAATAATACTCTATATCAAGAGCTTGTTTATTTTACTACGATACCGCCCCCGTTGGTCATTAGTAGCCTGCTTATGTGTTCAATCGGAAGCAAACTTCAGTGGAAAGGGAAGCTACCCTCTTTTTTCTAGATGTCATACTATACCCTCGTTATAATGTCGGAAAAACTTTCAGCTAGAAATCTTTTATCAATACTTAATGACAATTATTGCTTTGTCCAGTTCACTGCGCAGGGAGACGCCAAGCTGCCATTTCTTGTTACTTGGTCCACTAGCTTAACAAAGCACCCAGGATTGCGCTTATGTAAAGCCGGGACAAAATCGGGACTTGCACATGACCATCAGAGTCTCCTCCATTTAGTTTGGTTGCAACAGTGTATCTAAATGGAAGCGATAATATATTTATATACGAAATAAGTATGTTGCTGATTGTGGTGAGAAATCGGGATCGACTTCCATGATTGTTGACTTCACTATTGCGCTGTCTAGATCCTGGGTTCAATCCCCGCTAGCGCTGCATGCGTTTCATGTTTATTGACTTCGTCTCGTAAGTCTTCGTTCTCGGTGTGGGAGATTCTAGGTTCGATCCCCACCAGCGCTGCATGCGTTTCATGTTTATTGACTTCGTCTGGTAAGTCTTCGTTCCCGGTGTGGGAAATTCTGGGTTCGATCCCCGCCAGCGCTGTATGCATTTCATGTTTATCGAGTTCTTTACTATGTACTCCGTGACTGCTAGTGTATCTGCCTGCGTACTTATATATTATATTGCTATATACAGAGCGCTGGGAAGGGGGACTCGTTACAGAAACGATAGAAGTCTTCCAGTGAGTGCTAGGTTTACCATCTTGTATTTAAACTCTAAAGGTACTCAGCATCAACAAGGCTGATTTTGAAGTTCTTGATAGATAATAACTTTATTAATAATATATACTTATATACATCAACTTTAGTGAAATGCTCTGCAAAATTATTTAAGTAAAAAGAAGCATATGTTAATAGGCATAAATCTTGGTTCGGTGCACGTCCTTGTCAGCACATTCCCTCAGTTTGTTGTAGTAGTAGAAGGTCCCGTCTCGACGCTGAAGCTTTTTCACATAGCCAGAGTCAGGCCAACGGTCAACCTGGTGTTAAAAGATACAAAGATATGAAAATGGGAAAATTAACCTAAGAAGCACGTTGTGTAAGTTTTTCGTCCACCAAAAGACCTTTTAGAAACATGAGAACTGACTGCTTCTTCAAGGACAACACTTATCACGATGTCAAGCATACATTTACTGACTACTGTAACGACTATTGAAAATTTCAAATGCCAAGACCTACGGTATGCAAGGATATGATGCTGAACTAGCTGAAAAGTTTGCATAAAACGATAAATAAAATAGTAGCAGGAAAGCAACCTCTCATAATCTATGAGTGATAAGCACTCGGTGGAGTAACTGGTGCAGAAATGTGAATAAGGCGATGTCCATTTGACAAGAGGCAGCTTAAATTTGTAGTCAAATCAAGCACGGAGTGGTTTTTTAAATCCTTCACTCAATACAAGGCAGGGTTGCCACTTTAAGGTATTGAGTTAATTTGAAAGAAAGGAGAATTTGGTATGAGACATTATGTAGACTCTGCGGTTTTAAAACTGGCATTGGATGTGCGTTTCTCAGCCTACTGTGTCGGTATGTACATGGAGAGCAAAGAAAGACTTGCTAAGAGTATGGCCATTTTGCTTGGATTTTGTAAACGCGAAGGGACAGATTCGAAAAGAGCTGGCCAAAATTGCGGTGGTCAAGAGTTTTGTTAGTTGCCGTATTTTTCTTGTTGATAAGCCCTATAATCTACGAAAAGTGTGCTTCTGTATGTTTGTGAATGATAGTTATATTTAGTTTTTCTCCGCTTGAGAAAATTGTCATGCGATGTAACATAGCTAGCGTTAAAGGCAATGACAGAGTAATAGGGGCAGGTCACAATTTTCATCATTCTCTTGAAATAATCCTTAAAATGGTATCCATTCAATTTTATATCATATTTGTATATAAAAATGAATATGCCGATAAGAATGTCAGGTGGGGCGGAATACGCTAGTGATTACTCTCAAGAAAACATTGTAATAATAGAAGTACAATGTGGTTACCGTACTAATAGTGCTCAAAATGACAGGATTTATCCAGTATGACAGACATTGGTATGAAAAACAGCGAGTTTACCTATGAAATGTCAATTTTCACGTCCCTCTACGATTTTCAGCTTGCCACTGCTCTTAAAAAACGTCATACTGATTGATACTCTTAAAGGAGTATTGTGTTACATCATCTTTTGTAGTTTAACTAAGAGAAATTTACAGTGCAGAGATCTTGAGAACAGTGAAATTTATCAGTTTTCGTTTTAAAATCACCGTCTCAAACATATCCAGAGCACATCTGTTTGTTTATTTCTATTAATTTTTACGATCCTTCTTAATCCTGTTGATATCACTTGGAACAAAGGAAAAATGCGCGGTTGAACTTTCTGATTCAAATCGACTAATACACAAACCGATATTTATGACCTTGAAATGCATTGATATCACACAATTTCTTCAATTTACCACGTTTCACGCTATCAGCAGAATCCAAGATTGATTTAACAATGGAATATAAAATTGCACTTTGATTCTAGGAAGACAAGGACTTATAAGTATACTGGTGATGTTTACGATAGATCGTAATTCTGGTAATCTTTTGGTTTTATGAAGCCTTGGAGAATATACGCCTTTTTCAAGAAAAGCTGTCTTCTGATTTATTCGTGACGTATGTAGGCGTTGCTTTTGTACCCAAATGTCCAACTATTATTAAATCATAGCTTGAGATCAATCATTTACTTAGCATTCTCAACTTGTTTTTTGAGCATTGTCTTTTGTTTTTGTCCATTAAAGATCTGCTAAATGAGTATTTCCGGTTGTTTGGCCCCATATTATACTACGCGACGTGAGGCACTCCCCATTTGGCTGCTCAGTTTCCGATTACCGCAAACACCCTCCCTTATGACCACACGTATATGTTAGACGACTCACATGTAAGTGACAAGGCTCAGATATAACTGCAAGGCTAATCCACTACTTACCTCTTCGACCCTTTTAATGGCTCTGTATTCCTGTTCATCTCGATAGCCAGCTAACTGAAACCGGTAAGCTATAAGTGATAAAGATCAACATGATGTAAATATGAAGGTAATTACAGAGACTTTTCAAAAACCATAAGTAGAATCCGGCAGGCTACATTCGCTGATATACGTAAGTATTCATGGAACTTTTCCACTCGTGTTCTTCGACTGTCTTTTACACAAGATATAAACTTGCTTTTCATGAAAACCTGATGCAAGGGGGTACAGAAAGTCACCCTATCATCGAAATAAAAGGAATGCTTTAGCCAACTCAACTTCAGACGTCACTACCTAGTGTAATATCTTGACTTACTAAAAACAAACAAATCATGAAATTTCCAGCAAAATTCTTTTCAATTGATTATTTAACATGATACATTAACTTGTCATTCAATACAAGAATTAAACCAAGGAGCACTTCCCTCGAGTTAGCCAGGGGGGAGTGTCATAGTCCCAAAACCAAATAAACAAGGACGATGGAATAGAATGACCCCCAGAAAGAGCTAACATTTAATAGTAACATCAAATGTACATGATCACATTATATCTGAATAACAGACACCAAAGTTGGCTTTGAAAAGATAATGGACTATATAATATAAATCAAAGAAATGATATCTTCCTTTTTATAAAAGTAAACAGTCCTTCCCAAATTTAAAAAAATTGAGGCCTAGCTTTTAAGACCTGTTTGACTCTGAAGGAGTGGACTCTGATAACACTCTGTGATTATCTATATAGTCTCTTCCTCTCACACTAAAACAACCTTAAGGTATGTTCAGACTGTATGTAACTTAGCAGATTTAAAAAAACTATGCATCATGACGGAGTACACATATATTATGACATCATTATCTATTATTACACATTGTTCTTTCTTCCAAGGAACATTTGATGAATATAAAATGCAAAACCAGTGAAACCTACAAAATCAGGGAAACAGAAACTGAAACTCTGATTTAGATATTGATCATAAAATGCAATATTAGCAATAGTCAATAACTTAGGATGAGGTAAACTGTTTTATTAAGGCTAATGAGTAACTCTCCAATGCTTTATTGATTAATACATACAAGAGACTACACACATACCTTCTTCTACTTCATTCGTCCAACGCTTTGGCCGAAGCACAGACTTTGGTTGTGGAGAAAGTGGAAAATTAGAAGGCATTCCTCTGTACTTTGCAGACATAACTATAAATGCAAAAAGAGCACAGGCATAAAGCTTCCAGTTATTAAAGTTGTGTACCAGGTATACAACTATTCCTTTTTC